>JADANM010005075.1:2467933-2506590 GCA_026213755.1 Eurema hecabe | reverse complement strand
CCACTTCAATCAAACAAAGATGACGAATTTTTTCCGATGATTGTTATGGTGGACCACTTCGCTGTAATCTTAGTCATCAAGGCCGATGACAATAGTAAAAAAGGTGATTTTTAAATATTTATTTAATTTACTTCTTCGTCACATAAAACCATCGTTAATATGAAATACAATGTACCGAGAAATATTTCGCTATTTCACAATATGTACTTACTCTATTATACTACTAATACTAATTATAATACTCATAAATATTAAGTAATAATGAAATATTTTTTATTGAATAAATATTTAATTTTGTAGAATCGTTTCGAATCATTGTGTTACATAATAATCCCAATAGATTACAAAATTATTTTTTGAGAATTTTCGGTCGACATAAGTTACAAGGAAAGTATAGTACCTACCTGTTATAAAGACCACAACGTATTGACAAAATGTTTATTATTTAAGCTTCGGGCTTAAGAATGTATGTTAGTTAAATAACATTGTTTGAACTAGCAATTTACATACATTAAAATAGTGACAAAATTCCATATGATTTCCTAATAATTGGTTACGAATGCTAAAAACCCGCATAGCATTTTAGGGTACTGTCCTCTAATGGATCAATTTACTATTCTCAGTCTTTATAATTAACAACCATACAGAAGCTTTTCAAGAAAAAGCCTATTCCTTAAGCAAGACCAACAACATATTCTTAGTTCTTACCATACTACATTTAACCTTTTGCGAATGTTCTCTGAGTGTTACGAATATGAGCTACCCTCGTAAATATTTTTTGGCATATTAAAATAAAAAAACAAAGGTACATTATTAATTATATTAAAAATTAATCAGTTATTGACAGTTGAAACAACATATACATTAAGGAAATGCGATATCACCGCGAGAGGTCAGATTATTTATATACAAATATTGTTTTAAGCTCACGTTACGCGAACGTAATTATTGTGTCGATTTTTTATATAGGAAAGCTTCAAATTTATAAAATTAATAATCTTCACAAAATTTCATTTTAAGAAAATTTTAATTAATTAAGCTATTTTTTCTAATACTAAGCTTAATACGAAACTTAATATAAATCAAAATGTATGTATAATTGAGTCATTTAACGAGCTTACGAGCTTTCAACTTGTGCAACCTTGTGAAGTGTAGTTTTTAAAGCATATTTTCTTAACCTTTTCTTCTAAATGTTTTAAATTTGTTAATCTTACTTTAAAATCATATATGATAGTTGCAAATCGGAGCTAAAAAACCGTCGCGGTGTACCCGCCCCGTGAGTAGCGCACTTAAACGGTCGATACGACGCTATCTATCAGGTATTACTAACACTCTTATCATTCTTAAATAGTTATTATTATTCATTGAACATATTTGCAGTATTTAATAAAGTCAGTGTACGTGCAAGTAATAATAAGGTACTTAAAAGCGCTAATCAGGGACCAGAATAACACAGTGAGGTTAAATTTAATTAATATATAAGAGGATCCGGTCACTTAGTGCTTATATCAATATTGATACTAGCCGAGTTAGTATTTATAACGAACGCGTTTAGTTCGCTAGAGATTGGTACATGATGATCATGTCTTCGAGACACGGAATATATTTAATTTTGTTGTACATTCTTACGCTACAAATTAAGGAGTGAGTATTTTTTAATGTGATAATAATTGATGTACTACTAATTAAATTAATCGTTATTCTTGAAGCTAAGATAGCTTATAGAATTAATTTAATTTCGACTGTTCGCTCGTTAGATATTAAAGGGTTTTTGAATATGAAAATTTATTGTAGGTTTGAATTGAATCGACGTGCGCGCATGTGAAATTTAATACAAGAATAATTTATGATAAATGGTAAATTATTTTCGTTTGAACGCGCTTAGAATTCATTTTATGTAAATGTTGGGAACGTCACTGTTTAAATATAGTGGTGTCACCTCGCCTGACCCGGAGGAATATATTATTGTGCAGACAATTGTGTTTTGTACACCGATGTTCACCTCAGAAGTAAGCAAGTATTGTTCAGTGTTCTGCCGAATATATCGTCTCCAACGGGCGAAAGTGTTTGAGTGAATATTTTTACACGTTAGATACATATTTTGACTTTGTGTGATCAAACCTTCGATCAACAAAGGGTTACATGTCCATGGTAAAATATAAAACTTAAGTCTTGTTAGTGTCTGAATAATTATATCTTATTTATAAATAATCGTACTCAAATATTTAAATGGCACAAGATTTATTTTTACGCTAACGACTTGGCTTCGATAGTAGTTTTCATTAGCACAGTCGACGGGCACTTTCACTAAATTTAATAATAATTAGACACGAAATAGTACTAGGTTTTGTGAGAAAGAAATGCCAGCTAAAATAAAAAGCCGCCTATTTTTAAAAATATTTGACATACCAAGTCTTGCAACTTTGTAGAGATTGATATATTTACTAAAGAATATATCAATCTGTACAAAGTTGTAAAGAATACAACATGATCCTTAGAGCAAGAAAAAAAGTACTACATTCTACAGTATTAATGTTATAAGCGTATACGTACTAGTCGTCACTTACTTCTTGCGTAAAAATAAGAATGCGTATGTACATAAACTGCAGTGCCTCAATGTTATGCCATAATGACTGTTAAGCCTTCTATTTTCAGAAGCAGTATGGTGGTGGTCTTGAACGGTGTCCTAGCGGACGACTGTCCGACGTCGGTGCGGGCGCTCCTAGCCGCACATCCCGGCTATAGAGATGCAGCTGCACAGCTCTTAGGCGCCGCGGCGAGGGTCGTAGGACCAGCTGGCCTGTTGTACGTAGCCCAGAGAGAGCTTGCGGCTGTTGTTCCACATGATAGTAAGTCTTCAGTTTTCTATATTGATTACTCAAACGGAATGGGGGATCCAGTGAGCTGGTGGAACCATAATTAAAAATAAATTTACTTATAAACTAATACCTATTCTTACTTGACCAAATCTGTGTATTTTTTGACCACGGCTGACATGTGACCTCCCCCTAGTCCCAAAGCTGGATCCGCCACTGCTTAAATGTGGCTCTACTTTTTAAGTTGTTCTTATCAGTTTCTTGCCGGTTCTTCTGTATAGAAACTGCCTTTCGAACCGGTGGTAAATACGATGACGATTCAAAAGTGTATGTGTATGTGTGCCTAGTTGAATAAAGATACGAGTATAGACTTTCACTGTTGCTGCTGTTTTTGACAATTGCCAGTAGCGCGTATTATGTTATGTCTACTAAAAGAAGCGGCCTATCGTTACGTTGGGTGATAAGAGGTTATCTGGCGCTATGCATGTTGAAATGTGGGTGTTGCTTGCTTCATTAGGGGTATAGGAATCGGCATTAACCTATGGGCACCCTGAAAAATTTATAACAATATTATTAAGATTATTGTTTAAAACTAAATACTAAATTAATTTATATTTAACATTCGTGAATCTCATCTTACATAAAGGAGTCATATATAATTATCATAAATCATAAATCTTTATTTGCATATAAACATGAGAATTGAGTATCAGTGTTTCTGTTTTTAAATATTTTTGCCGTAATTTCTAAATTAAAATTATCTTACTTTTTCAGAAAACGTGACCATAATTGGATCAGATGACGCCACATCGTGTATCATTGTAGTTCTCAGACATTCAGGTAAGTAATTATTTAGTATATTATTATTAATTCAGTATGTTATTGATGGTCAGCACTTGACGTAGGTGTTTCAGTGCCCACTTACATGCATACAGCTAAAATTACCATACCGAATAAGTTTTATACTATCAATATTTTGCCAATATAATTATATATAACTTAAAAAAAAAATACCTATTCAACAAAAAAATTATCCACCCTTGGGGGTTGTTTTTTTATTATTAAATATAAATGAGACCTTGAGGTATAGGAGGTATAGGAGGTACATAATAGGCGGAGTTATCCCGTAACAAACATAAAAAAAACATACGGGTCGAATTGAGAAACCTCTTCCTTTTTGAAGTCGGTTGTAAAGAACTTACCGGCGAGGCGGACTTTTATGTGTTTGTTGGCCTTAAGTAGTCAGTTTGTAGTTCTCTGTTACTCCATAATTGTTTGTTGATGAACTATGACAATAAATATAGGTATTATAATCGATACCTAGGTTCCGGAGCAGTAGCCTTAGCGCATCTCGATGGCTCTGGCACCGCCGAGGCGGCCGCCGCGATGGTGGCTAAAGTTCAACAACTAGCTGTCGGCTATCCCGAAGGAAGACTGGAATTGCAAATCATTGGAGGATTCACGGACCCACACAGATACTCCGATGAGCTGTTCGCTAATATTATGTGTGAGTACCTTTATAGTATATAGAATTGTAGTCTAGAGTGTTGTATAGTTTAAGATAGTTTGTTATGTTATGAGAAGTATTCTCTATATCTGGTGAATCGATCTTCAGCCATTTAATAGCCATACCAATTTTGATCAACCGTGGTAGTACCACAAGAAATCTAAAAATAGGAAAGTTGAAATTACGATTTGAAATTTAATGTCGCTTTGTATTTTGGACGATACATTTAAAGTATTAACGTTCCTTCCGAATCAGTTGTAATGTGTATGTTTTAATGTGGTATGTATAGACTTGACTAACGATGCGTTAAGGTGTTAAGTGTTGAGAATTATTTAGCGGAACGAAATTAATACCGAGAAGGTATTAATTTCTTGTCCTAGTTTTAAGTAAAATAATTTATTAAAAGCAAAGCAATTCTACGTTCTCTAGTGTAATACATGTTTATTTATTTGTTTAAGGATATTGTTATTCCATTCAAAAATACATGTGTGTATGTATTAACAGTTAAAGGCACATTTTAAAAATGTTATTTCTGTATGTTAAAAAAAATAATGAAAGTGCATGTATGAAAATAAGTTGCGTAGTTTCAATCATTTTATTATACATAGAAGCAGACAGAAAAGAGCGACTTTGTTTAATACGATGTAATAATTAATTACTTCACCGTTCCAGTGTCGTTCCACCGGCTATCGGAGGAGATAGACCTGACGCTAGCGTGCTGTTGCGAGCTGAACACGGCGCTGGGCGGCGGGCCCGCGCCGCTCGTGCTGGGCGTGGGCGTGGACGTGCGCGCCGGCGACCTGTTCCCCGCCACCTTCCCCGACAAGGGGCCCGAGCTGCCCTTGAGGTGCGCTCGCACTATCACCGGCGGACCTAACTCGGCTCAGGTACGTGTACGATAGGCGAGCAGATCGTACTAACGGTGAGGCAAGCCGGTGTGGCGTTAGCGGTGGGCGTGGACGTGACGATAACTATCACTATATACACTATCACTCGCACTATCACCGGCGGATCTAACTCGGCTCAGCTACATGTTCGATAGGCGAGCAGATCGTACTAACGGTGAGGCAGGCCGGTGTGGCGTTAGCGGTGGGCGTGGACGTGACGATAACTATCACTATATACACTATCACTCGCACTATCACCGGCGGACCTAACTCGGCTCAGCTACATGTTCGATAGGCGAGCAGATCGTACTAACTGAGAGGCAAGCCGGTGTGGCGTTGGCGGTGGGCGTGGACGTGCGCACTATCACTATCACTATATACACTATCACTATCACTATATAAACTATCACTATCATTCGCACTATCACTGACGGACTTAACTCGGTTCAAGTAACAATGTATCTTATTAGACGTCATTGTTCTGAATCTTATGTCCATATTTACCCTTTGGTAAATAAACAAATATCTGTTCTATCTATATATATATTTATTCTATCTATATATTTATTTGTTTTAAACAAGGTTCAGACGCTATGTGGAAGTACAGGTACCATTAAGGACAGGACACAGAAAACTGAACTTAAATTACTATGTTTTGTGAAGACAGTTTTGTTTGTTATATTTAAGTTTTGTCCAACGCAAAGTATAATAATACACAATACCAATTTATTTTCTTAATTTTCAGGTACTGGACATATACGACAACGCAGTGGGCATGTTGCGCATCGGCCCGTTTAACTACGACCCGCTTCGAGGCGTAGACTTGTGGCTCGAACAATCGGACGAGTTCATACTGCAGCATCTCAGTACTACGCCCAACGTGGAACCGCCGCACTTCGTACATAATGTTAGTGGTTAAGCTAAGTAGTAAAGTAAAGCTCTGATAAACACGTCTATATTGAGCTTTGTATCGCAACAGTTAAATGTAAAATAATAAAAATAAAGGCTATTTATTAAATAAGCCTCAAACTTAAGAAATGGTATTCTATAATCTCGTACGTCTACATTTTTAAAAATACCTACAATAGCACCAGATTGTTTTTTTCAAACCTTAATTATTCATATGCTTTTAATTTCAACGTCTATACATTTTTAAGTTTTTGTAATGCATATTATATTTAAGTTTTAGTTAGTTACGTAGCAGCAAAACAATATCCATTGCTATAAATAAATTAAAAAAAAAATGAATTCACGTATTACAGATCCGCGTGACGCTGAAGTTCATCCAGCAGCACCCGTTCCCGGCCGTGACGGTGTTCCCGGACAACCGGCCGCACTACTACCGCCGCGACGACCAGAGCGGCTGCTGGCTGCCCGTGCGCTTCTAGAACATTCTACAGGTATACAC
Source organism: Eurema hecabe (assembly GCA_026213755.1). NCBI lineage: Eukaryota > Metazoa > Arthropoda > Insecta > Lepidoptera > Pieridae > Terias > Terias hecabe. The sequence goes on along the minus strand of JADANM010005075.1, from coordinate 2,499,972 downwards.
TATACGCAGTACACTACACACGATATACAATTTACTATACAAGGATGCACTATACAAATGAGCACGCACACGAACGCATGTAAAAACGCACATAAACACGCTTACGCGTAGGCACGGACGCTAACGCATGCGCGTGAAACGCTCACATACACGAATAACGTACGCACGCCACGCACGCTAACGCATGCGCGTGTAACGTACTCATACACGCTAACATGTACGCACGCCCACAAACGCATGCACGTATAACGCACACATGTATTACATACACACGAACACAAACGCATGCATGTATAACGCATTCATACACACAGAAACTCATACGCATTCAAGTTTACACACACACATACAAACGTGTTTGTCTGTTTGAGTATGCACGTATGATTGCAAAATAATTGAAATTGACGAAGCAGCAAATTCATATAAATACTAGAAATCTATCTAAGTTTCATTACATTACTAAACGTTCAAAAACAACGGTTCAATATATGCACTTTGATAATAATTGTGCACTATAATTGTGACTTGTATTTTAACTCAATATTCATTTATACAGGTTAAAACAGAAGATATTGGCTGACACAACAAGAAGAGATATAAACAGAAGAAAGACAAACATCATTTGACATATGATTAATACACAGACTATAAGAAAATGTAATATCGTGGCTTTGTATCAGAAAAGTTACCGAAATCTGTGTTTCTTACTTAATTTCAAACTAAGGTACCATTTATTCGAACTAATCCATTTGAACATATTTTAAATGACATTGTGAACGAAAAAATTTAAACTATTTTATGAACAATTTGCTCCAATAACACAAACTACTGAGCATTACTATTGAACCAGTGATTTTCGTCATACAATTTTATTATTCAAACGATATAAACGAATACGTTATTTATAGTTTTAATAGTTTGAATGGCATTCCAATGTGATATAAAGTAGAAGCCATTTTGTATCTTGTTATTTTTTTATATGGAATAGTGGTCGCTCTTTTATAGTTCATCTTTTTCACAATTTCAGTAGAACCTCATTAATTCGAACTTATAAAAAATTAGTTTTGCAGAATATAAGGACGGATTCAATTAATCAAAGCCACTTATAATTATACTCATAAAGAATCAGTATCAATATGTATTAAGCAAGGTTTAAAGGTTAAACTTTTGAAAGTACGAACTTAAAAAGGTTCCACTGAAATATTATGACTTCCGATTGTTATATAAAAAAACTTGGGAGGATTTTTTAGTAGTTAAAATTGCTATTTCCATATAGATTTTTGCCAATATTTCTTTTTATTCGGAATAAAAGAATGAATGAAATTAGATTGTACCATTCCTCCCAAAAAGTATAATGATTTGTCATAACATAACATGGCATAGAAAAACATGAATTATATTTTTTCATTATTATTAGTTTTGGTGAAAATCTTAGTTACTATTTTTGTGTGTAAATATGATTATAGATTATTATAATGTTATTAATTTAAATGTATATTTGACATATCGATAATGTAAGTTTTTGTTTTTAAATTTAAAGTTATTTCAGTAGAAAATATGGATAATTATTTGAAATATATATATTTGTAAACTTCTATAATTGACATCAGAGGAAGGCTCTACTGTAAATAAGTGATTTTAGTTGTTAAATTTCAAAGACAAGTGACAACACTGGCGATATAAACCCTAAGTCTGTGGTATAACACAATTGTATCAAATAAAAGGACTTATAATCCTAGTTATTCAATTACAGGGCATAGTGCGAATCAGTAGCACACAATTCCGAATTAATGTGACGGTATTTGGAACGTGAATTAGTTTTAGTATGAGAGCGCTCGCACATTGCGAAGCGTTGCTGTAATTGAACATTCAACGTCAAATATTATGCCGCATATTGGATTAACGTACTGTAATTGAAAAACTAGGAATAATTACATAACAGAGTATTTTGCGATTGCGTTTTGTTAACATTCAAAAATAGACAAGAAATCAAACTTGTCAGTGTTGCCCTTGCTTAAAAGTTATTAGTTACTGTTTTTTAATTAAATAAATATATGGAAAGTTCAATAGTTACTGATTGTTTTATTCCTGGCACCAAAACTAACCTTTTTTATTCTCTATGAAAAAGCGTTATCTAAAAAATATCAAAATTCCTTCAATTATTTTTTTTTTTTTTTTTTTTTTTATGTTATGTTATAATTATGAACCGATTTGAACAAATCTTTTTTCGGCGTTTAGGTATACCTAAAGGGTGGTCCCATTTAAATTTAGTATTAAAAATCCCCCAAGGGTGGAAAATTGGGGATGAACTTTTTTATACGCAATATCTCCGCCGATTATGAATCAATTTGATCGATTATTTTTTTGTTGAATAGATATTATCATGAAGTCGGTTTTTTTTTAAAGTTAATTATAAAAACTACTTTTTGCGGGCCATTTCTTAAAAGGAAATTAACAAAAAATCCAGAATAAATTAACTTTTTATTTAACAATTTGGATTACCTGTTATTCACCAAATCAAGTTAAAGATTAAACTCCTCACAAAAATGTATACAACTAATACCTCGACTAGGCAAAAGAACATCATAACAAAAATATGCTATCTTTTTACGATTTTAATGTAGTACCATAGCGTCTAATATATAAGCGCCTAGTATATATATAAAGATTAATGCCACTTTTCGTTGTAATGTTATAACTCAACAACGCCTTTACTGATTTGACAAATTTTGGTCTTGAATTATTCGTGGAAGTCTAGTAAGATCCCATCCGGTATTGCCCCGGGAACGGGAACTACGTGGGTAAAACCGCGGGACACAGCACACAGTTACTTATAAAACGTAGGCTACAAACAAATTGTTAAACTTATTAATTTTCTTAAATTACATTCTATTCCTTATAGAATTAGGAGACAGATTGTGATACACTTAAATACCTATTAAAAATTTCTGTCGTAATAAATAAGTGAGATTCAAAAAACCATGCTACTAAGCGTTTAGTTAAGTATAACAGTACTGTAGTATTTAAACGGATGACATTTTTTTTGTTGCTTAACATAATTTTTTTTCTGTATTTATATGTCCAACACAGTTGACAGTATCAATCAATGTCATTTGTCAATTGTCATCAACAAATACAATATTAGTTGTCACTTGTCAGTTGTCGCCTGTCGATAAGAAACAATTTCAGGAAACATTGACAAATCATTTTTGTTTTTTGAGTTGCTTTTCTTAATTATTTTTGTTTAATTGAACTGTTGAATCTTTATTCGGTATCCATAAAGTGTTTTCATAATGGAAAAACCTACAGTAACTGAGCAACCGCCTCCATATTCTGCAACAGTACCACCAGGTAAAGTATTGCAAACTATTTAGCTATCGGATATAAGCATATATAAAGTAGTCTGCGTATTAAAATATTCCAGAATAAATTATGCAGATAATGTCAACTCACAGCTAACTTTAAATATCAAAAAACGGTGATTTTATCCCAAGAGATTAAAACTGACAACAATATGTCGATTTTTTAATATTCTTTGTTGACAATTGTTTTTCTTATCGTGGTTGTGGCGTTTAATACAAACTTTTGTTCGTTTAAATCTATTTTATAGATAGCTAACTATTATCAATATTTAAATACTTAGTCCGGTGAATAATGTTATTTGATAGGTTGCCAAAGAAACCTTATAGATGCATAATAATCTGCACTTTTGAAATTCAATCTATCAAGTTGTTTAACCTAGCTCTCGTTTTAGGTCACTTAATAAATGTTAGTAACATGCGATTTTAGATAACAATTATTATAATAATAACTGTCTAAATCATTACCTATTTTTACATTTAATGTTAAATCAAAATTGTGTTTGTGGAAAATTAAGAGTTGGAAGGTCATTTGTTAATCTCCCTAAGTGATAACAATTAATTTGCTTATTGTGCTTATTGCTGCACAATATGTAAACATAGTATAATTTAAGAGAAACTTGATCATCTCTATGAAATATTATGCAATGATTTGTTTGAATTTTAACTAGAACTTATTGCACAAGGAGGAGCATTATTAAACTCATTTATTTTCTTAGTATTAACCTAGTAGTGTCAATGCTAAAACAATTATAAACAATGTTGTGTTGAAAAACTTTTTTTTTATTTGCAAACAAATTAAATAGACTTATGCATACTTAGTGCTCCTATGACAATACAGGGATATTAATTGTTATTCACTCAGGATCTAATCTACTTGCATGTAAAAATATTCAGTAGCTTTTCTAAATGAAAATTGAGTAACAAAAATTCATAGATTGTCAGTAAAATTTTTGAACTTATTATAATAAAGGCAAGATTGCAGTACTAAAGCTTATCAAATATGACTCGGTGAAAATACCTATTATTCTAGAAATTTTATTGATACTTACAATGAATCAGTGTTTGTAATTGACATAAATAAATAAAAATAAACACTATTGAAATGAGTAATTATCTTATCAGTATGATAACATGATGTCATGTAGCCTGCAATATAGGAAATAATAAATATGCTTCACCGGTCAAATAACTTATTCCTGTTTAAATAGTTGTACCCATATAAATTGGAAATGATGAAATAATGTTTTAACACTTAAATATCCATATTTTAAAGTATATGTCCTTGTTCTGTATAAAAAATCATATGCATTAATTATATTAAACTAATAAGGAAGAAACTTTTAAAGAATCTTTTTATTCACCCTAATAATGAAAATATAACTTACTTTATTTGGTTGGTACAATTTCTCTAACTAAAATACATATTATTCATTTATTGCGTCTGCAGGCAATTGTCTATTTTATTCTTTGTTTAAATGAATTGTGTTTTTGCATTGGCATTTAATTAAAAGAATAACATTTACATATTGTAACTCTCCAATCTCTCCATTGTTCCAACATTATAAACATATCATAAATAATATATGACATGCATTTTCAGGTGTGCAAAGTGCATACAACCCTCAAGTTGGCGAAGCTGGTATGCAAGGTGGGGCATACCCCCCTCCACCTCCAGGATACACGCCATACACCAACATCCCGCAAGGCGCGTATGTACCCAACTATGGTGCAACAAACATCATCATTCCACCAGCTATCATCGCAGTCGGAGCTTGTCCGGCCTGTCGAGTCGGTATACTAGAAGATGACTTCACCTGCCTGGGTATTCTATGTGCGATTCTCTTCTTTCCTCTCGGGATTTTGTGCTGCTTAGCTCTGAAGAACAGAAGGTGTTCCAACTGCGGAGCAATGTTTGGTTAATGGAATGGTTGGTGATGTGAATGTTTGGTAATTATACTATAAATTGAAACCGGGCCCTATAATTTTTTCACTTATATTGAATTGTAGTTTACAAGAATCTGTTAACAATATTCAGACTTAAGTATTGTAATATAAAAAACTCAAATTGTACCTCAAGGTAAAGCAGTAATCCAAATGATTTGAATCCACGTAATTACCATGCATTTACACACTTAAATTGAAGCAAATAAAAATGATACCTACTACGTCCATTTAAAACGATAAGACTTAATTGATTCGGAATATAAAAATTGTAATATTGTTATTGTATATAGAATTTCGCCCTTTAAATAAAAACAAGTCAGCTAGATTAAATTTGTTTAGCAAAATAAACAAATGTCATATGAAGGAATACATAAAAATTGGTGTGTGCCTAAAACACACCATTTTAGTGTGCAAAAGAAGTGAAGTATTTTTCTCTTTTACTCTCAGACGATGGGAGCCGACCTAACCCGGTCGAACGTTACATGGTAGAGCGTGACGGCTCATTTTCATTCTGAAGCTATAAAATATGTTAATTTGCAAAAAAAATCTCTTCAATAATCTTTTCATAAAAGACATTAAACCGTAAAGATGAATTTTATAAGTGCCAGATATTAATATATTAATCATAATAAAACATTTATCGAATTGTAAATTTAAAATGAAACTTAGCAATAAGAATTTAATTGATCAATTGAAGTTTTGGTAAACGTTTCTCTATATAGAATAAGCATTAGTATAAGAACAATAGCTTGAGTCAAAAAATTTAAAACATAATTGTATTTACAAAACATTCCATACGACAATAGTGTCTATTTGTACTCTACATATATCCTATCTAAAACTTATTTGATTAGCTACATTATTAAATAAAGCATCACTTGTAATATCTCACATTACATATAATAATCTAGAATGTTTCTTAAATTTTACCTATAAGATCATTTTAATGTGTACGGAAGTGGTCAAACAGGTTTAACTTATAAAATTTACCGTTGTATTGAAACTTCTGATTAATTATTTATTCAGTAACCTTGATTTGTCAATTAATCGCAGCAATACTATTAAATTTATTTTGACAATATTTTCATCAAATAATAAAATATTTGTATGAAAATTATTACGAAATACATACAAGTAATTATCTTTGTTATTAATTATGTATGTAGAGCTAGCATACATTATTAAGATACATATGGTTTGTATAATGTATAGTTGTGTGTTTCTATCATATTTAGTGATATAATCATTATTATATAATACATATATGTACTTCGAAACAATCAATGTGCCTATACTATATTGCCAAGTAAATATAGCAGTATAGACTATAGACTTCCCATTTTTAAATAAAAAATGAGTTGAAAAATTCATAGATTAAAAAATATAAACTTAGTTTAACTATTATGATTAGATAGTTTGATATAGTCACATTTTTATGATCACATATCTCCATTTAATGATTGTTATTAAAAGTTAATTATAACAGCCTTTGTTATGTATATACATATATTGTTTATGTTTTCAACATATTGTTCAGAGTTTTATGCTGTACATATATATGCTATTATGCTGATACTACAAACATGTAAGTCAAAATTTGTACTGTGATTGTACCAAAACTATTGCCGTAAATAAATATTTTTTAATTTTAAGTATAAGCGTCTTGTGGGTTTTCTTTCTTGTATTTTGTATTGATAACATTACTGTTATAAAATTACAGTCTATCATATTATGTTCATATAAAGGGTCGCACTAAATGGACATGCATGAATACATATTTTTAATCGAGCGAGGATTCGAGAAAAAAGGCAAGGCACTGGAAATAATAATTAAAAAGGTCATTGTCTGTGTTTCAAGAAACGCAAAACCGAAACGAAAATAAAAACAAAACATCATTGCTTGAATTGTCCTCATTCATAAGCCATCATTCATTATATTTATCCATCCATTCATACTATGAGTCTTTGAAGTCATATTTAATAAATTAAAATAGGTACCTACAACGGTGTAGGTGCCAACGTGTGATTTAATTTAATTGAATTAAATAGATATCTAGGTAGATACACTATGAAAACCTTTAGATTGCTATAACGTATGTTATTATTATTGTCATTGAAACCTTTTCAAGAGGAAGCCGTATTCTACTAGTGACTGAAATTTTACAAGAAATTTAAATCAGCATTTACCACATCGAAGATCATTTAAAACCTATTTCAGTAACTGGAACTTTGCCGCATACGTGTTTAACATTAATTGTGGCATTGCGGTTAAAGAGTATATATCAACTATATATTATTCACTCGCGGTTTCATTCGAACACATCTTAATATCGAATGTCAAACATTTTTCTTTTATTGACCAAATGTAATAAAAATCCATTATATATTTTATTCGCGAGAGCGAGACTGACAGGCAGTTTTACTAGGTACCTAATACTTAATTATCTAAAAAGTGTAAACACACGGGTGACAAGCCGTCAATCACTCCTATAATACAGCCTCATAGAGTTCATGTTACAACAGAAAATATATCTCGTACAGTGAATTTATTATACTCGCTCCGGGCTGCTGGTCGCCGATAACGCGCACATCGAGTGTTCGTTATTTGGCCAAGATCTTTATTATGATACCATATTGTTGTGACACGAGTACGTTTTTAAAGTAACGTGAAAATTTAAGTTTTTAACTAAAGTGCCGCACAACTAATAGAAGGTAATAGGATTGTTGTAGCATTTACTTAGTACTGACTTTGAAATTATAAAATTCTATATATATTTTAATTGAAAATATGTAACTTTTACGTATAGGTACGTACGAATTTCGTGCGAAGAATTTGTTTTGCTGTTCAGTTTGAAGTAGATTTATTTTGTTAAAAAATTAAACACTTTATCTTATAAGTTAGCTTACCTGCATACAGTTATATAAAATTGAATATTTTCTAATACCTACCTATCCAAAAGGAAAGTATAAATTTGTCCATACTTATATTTAAGATCGCCAGTCGCCACATATTTTAAATTACTAATAAATACACAAAGCTTACTTTGCGAAAAACGTTTGAAAAGGGGGAAAAGGAGCAAAAGGGAATAAAAGAAAAATTACCTTCCAGTGTTTCAACTTACCGAACGATATGCAATGACATCTATAAGAACATGTCATTACATAGCGCTTCTCTGTGGGAGGTTAGTACCATCTCTAGCAGACCCGCCCAATTAACCCTCACGGCATAGCGACCCTAAAGAATTATGTCATTGAATTTATAATTTTAACACACTTGATCTCATTTATACTTTGAATAACTTCGTTAGAGCTTCGTCACCTGGGCCATCACTCAACAGTTTGAATGTATACTGGAATTAGAAGGCTCTCCTTTGGGACGCGTTTTCCAAACAAACTGAATGAATAGACGGATTTACATTCATTTTTATTTTACTTATTTGTTTAATTTTCCTCTTGGAGATGCTTCAAATAACCTAATTTTATTTACTTGATTTTTCTGCCGAACGCTTTTTTTTAGTCTAAGGATAAAATTAGTTTTAATTTATGAGTAATTTTCTCATGTATTTATTTTGTTATGTTTGAAATGCCAAAAAAACTTATATACAAGATTATGTTATTTTAGATATAGCAACGCTTAACGCCCTGATGTAGGTTGTAACTACAATCATTATAATTAAGAACGTCTTTTTAATAGTTTTTCATGTTCCAAGGACCATTCTCTTGTTAGATTAGCTAGAATTGTCATCATTAACTCCACTTACCTAAATACCTACTTGTACGAATTTTTATTCCTGGTTTATTTCTGTAAAAAAGAGGTTATAAGAAATATACAACGTACAAAAGGCTACATGCTCATTTAATTAATTATTGTAACTACATGCTTTACCTAAGGTCTGTGCTCTGAGCTTTTAAATACTAACGGTTTCTACTTTGCGTGCTTCAGTTTTAACCTCTCGGGCCTACAATTACAATTTGCATAATGGATTTCATTATAAAATTGCTCAAGCCGTATTAAATTGTGACCTGGCCATAATAGATCATTAAAGAAAGCTGCAAATGCGGGATTTTTTCTTATAAAGCGAAATTCTAAACTCAACATCAGTAATGAGACCTTTTTATAGAAGTTTTCACGAATAATGAGCACCTGGCTAGGCGGGACAATATACCTAATATTGTAGTCAATAAACATCACACCTACATTTTTTTATATCTACACGTAGAATTACCATAGCTAAATAGAAACAATTGTAATTTTGCATTACAATATCGTAGCCGCTAGATTTTATAAAAAGTAAAATATTAACATCCAAATTTTGCAACGTAAACTGTTAAACTGCGGGCATTGTGGCAAAAGTAGGATTATATTTTAGGTCTTAAATTATAACGATGGTGATTAGTGGACGTTTTTCGATTGGATACGTACTATAATTTAATTTAATTTTTTCATCTTTTAACATTGATTATATTTTACAATTAAAAATTAATGATAAATAAATATCAAAAGCGACAACTACTTATGTAAACTTATGAAATTTATTGTAGAATAAGAGTATTTGCAGCCAGCCAAATCTTAGACTGGTCGAGGCCACTTTTTTCGTATCTCACATCCATCTTTATAAGAATTTTACAGAAACTCGAAGTGGGAACACATCACATAGCATACTTTGTTAGAAAGCGCATACCGACACATTCCGATTGCTTGGTGTAAAAGCAATAACTTTAAATCTGAGAATATTGCACCCGCGGGCGCACGAAATCATCCCCTATTTCAAGTTTAGAAATAACAATGTTAGATTTTAGCGTTGAAAACTTTCAAAGATTTTAGTTTAAAGATTTTTCTATCGAATTTAATTTAGAAATATTTTTGACATTAAATTTTTAAAATTGAGTATAAGAACCCGGTAAATGTGTGTTGTTAGACCATGTAAAGTATTTTTTCTGTAATTAGTAGATAGGCAAAATTATATATTATTATTATTATATTATTTAAAAACATAGTTTTTGTGGTAAATGGAGAAATTTAGGGACTTCTAAAAAGGACCTACTGGTTCTATCCTATTAGAAATTGACTTTCAAAGACTAACTTAAAAAAATATTTATATTAAAAGTATACCGTTCAAGAATCAAATTTGTCATGCACATCTATAGAAAATATTTTCAAAACAGTTACAGTTAGTTCTGCATCTATTTCAAAGGAAAGCACTTCGCTTGTAGGCGTTCCTATTGTAAAAACTGCACCATTGATTTCGAAACGGAAAATAGATCTTGACTGATATAATGGAGTGAAATGCACGGTAAATATTGCTTCCAGATATTCATAGGAACATGTTTGTTTTGCACTGAAACAATTGTTTGTGCTTTACAGATACTGAGATGTAAATTCACCCGTTTTTCGTCGTTTATCGTTCTTAAAATCAAATAATCCGAAATATTGTTTTCATTTAAGTATATATTGGATTGTTTTCAAGTAATACATTCAGAATATTGTTTGCAATATCGTAACATTTATTAAATACATGCATATACTTACTTACTAGGTTGCTACTAAATTTGTTTGCGGCTGTTAAATTTAGTTTGTTACTAAGGTATCTTGGTATTATAAATGATAAAGATGTTTTGATAGACGAGTATCTGACAACGTTTATCTATGAATACGACATTTAAACTTATATATCCAAAGAGCTTCAATAAAACAACACCATTTTATTATGAAATAGACAAAAATTTTTACCGGAAACATTTCTTTTGTTGCGAAAATTTTTCAGATTCATGCGTTTCTCACAGATACGCAAAAAGGATATTCGTGACTAAAATCACGAGTGCGTAAATAAGTTATCTATTCGATGTTATTTAAGGAGAAATACTTAGATTATTTTTTTGTAAAGGGAAAGTGACAATTTCTTACTTCATTGATCTGGAATTGAATATTTTTCTCTTTCCGTGATTCACACTTGAAAAGATTCAGACAAATTTCGGAATCGTATCAAGTGTTTTGGTACTGTTATTCTAAAATGTAGAAAATTTATTACGTATATAAGTAAAAACTATATTATCTCTTGAATTATTTTAAAAAATATACTGATGGGGGCTACCTTAAATAATGTTTTATACAAACTTTTACGTAAATCAGCATTTATGTAAAAGCGAATTGAATGTATTTCAATACATTAAATAATGTATTTTTATCAGGTGAAACTAGCCGATTTTAGAGCAGCAGACATTTAAAGAATCGGTCTTCCGTTTTATAGCGACGATTATGTCCGTTTTCTTGCAACCGTAATACTAAATTACCGAAAAATAAGACATTGAGACAGTTCCTTAAGCTAAATATTTTTGAATGTATTGAACAGCTTAGTTTAAAATCAAAACTTAGCGAGGTTTATTTTGTGCTTTAATTATATTATATTAGCTATGTTAGTTAAACTCGAATGATAGCTGATTTTGAGTTGTATTATTATGATGAAATTGTTTTTATTGGCGTAAGAATATTTCTTAGAACAATTTGTAAGAAGTCAGATTTAATTCAATACACTTTCAGTAACAAGTTTTACAGGTTACCTAATAATTAATGACACCGTTCAATGAGTCTTCGTAAAGTTAACGTGTGTGGAAACTTAACTCCGACTTTCCGTAATTACTTTGTTTCCGCGAACAAATAGCGATTAACCTCAATGCAAAAGTGATTTGTGTTTTCAAATATTTACATACAAAAACCTTGTGCATTTTATATGTTTTAAAGTATAAGTACTATCAGCACATTTACAGTAAATCAGTCAAACGTAAACATATTTTTATTCAACTGGTAATAAACCAGGTTTCATATTCGATTTAGGGAAATATTCTCCCAATCATCTGTGAGAGCTCACGAAGTGAGTTCGTGTTTGAAAGAGTTCTCTGACATTGCGGGGAAATAACTTTCTCTAATCTAAATAGACAAAGAACAGTTAGGTACCACAGAAGGAGACCGTTATTAGCTTCGTAATAACAGTAACAACTGAAAATGTCAGTTGTTGTCATTGTTCAGCCATTCACTAGTTAAAGGTACTAGCAGCACGAATATAATATGCACATTGCTTTTTAAAATACACCAACATTATATCCAGTAGCTAATTGGGTTTCTATATTCTCGTTTACATCAAGTAATGTAGGAACGGCAACGTGTTCAAAAGCACTCAGGTAAGTCTGTATCACTTGGAGTTAACTGTGTGGTTAAACTTTCAGTACCCGTTAGGACGTTTCATTAAAGTTGGTGAGTTGACGGAACAAAGAGAACAGAGAGTACCTACCGTTACAGCAAACAATCAAATTATCTCGAATGTTTTATAGACATAGATATTATCAAAGTATATGTAATTAGTAAATTTTTAATTAGTATATGAATTATAATCAATTAACGAGTTTATTGGTTAGGTGACAACTGGAGGTTTAATATAAAATAATAAACATTTATAATATCCCTCTCTTAATAATAAAAACGTCGAGTTATTTGAAGAATTGTTAGCGTTTATGCCTATGACATTACGATTAGAAAACGCGGGCTTATTTTGGTTGTTTTAAAAAAATAGGGCAGACAGTAGCTTTCTCTGATTTGTGCAGATTTAAGTATTTTAAGTATAATCCGAGTAAATATCTCACTTACAAGCAAAGAATATCTGCAACTTAACAACTACTAGGAAGTTAATAAAACTTTTTCTTACTTACCTATTTACAAAAGCTTTACGAACATCTGTTTCCACGCGAGTTTACATTTTAAAAGCACGTATTTTATAACCTTTTTTTCCCAAGGTAGGTATTTCAGACGGTATACCTCTGGAAAAACATTATAATATATATTACTCATTTTGGACTTTTAGATCAAAACTCCATCAAAAAGTACTTCGGTTTGGGTCATGGACAACTTTCTCAAGTAGCACGTGATAAATATCTACGTTTTTCAATTATATGCAAAAAATATTTCTCTTACTTTCAGAAAATGAAATATAAAACATTTCGAATTTTACTTTTCGATTGAATTAATCACATCTACTTACTATTCGGTATAAATAGGCTTTGATTGACAAATAAATGCGCCCCCGTACATGTTTCAGACACACCGCAAACTCTATTATGTGTTAAAAGCTTCTGAATTGAATTTCTGTATCGCATTGCCGAGAGAACTACACGTATAACAGTATAAGAAGGGAAATCCGCCCTTCAATAGGTCAATGTGTATAGATATAAATAATGTAGGCGGTGTAACATTTTTACCGTATAAATGTTAATCTTCAGTTGGAACTTTATAAAGATGGGATGTGAAAATGTATTATAATTGGCGTTTTAAACAGTTTAGGCAAATTTCGTAGTTGAGAGTTTAAGATGCAAATGGCATGCAAAAGTTACATTCTTACTCGTGCTCGGTCTTGAATATCTGGCATAAATACTACATACTAGACCTATGTTGACAAATTAATGTTATTATATTAGTATATTCTATTACATTAGTTAAAGACTTAACAATCTTTACCTTTCAACATTTACAAAATTTACGTCACTTTTATTGTTCGATTGATTCATTGTGTTTCGATTTATTGTACTTATACGTACATACAACATTTAATTCCTTGATCTTTGATAAGTACCCTAGTGCGTTTTTATCTGTTAAACTTAACCTTAAGATTTCTATAACATTTTTCTATTAGCGTGTCTCTTAAACAATTAAAATTGGCGGTGAGTAAGTCTTTGGATTTTATTGCTAGATATACATACCTTATACCAAATTACTTATGTGTTATTGAAATCAAAAGTCTTTAATAAAAACCAACGGACATATGAAAGGACATGTTCTTTTTAAATCCACAAACAACAAAGACAAAACCCGGTCCCTTTAATAGAGTGTTTTGTGTGAGATGAATATAAGATTGATGAATATAAGATGAATATAAGATGAATATAAGAAGAATTTAGTATAATGCACACAGAATACAAATCGTTTGACCCGGGCGTACCAAGGAGGCGTAGGCTGTAATAAGATAAAGGTTCTAACATCGTTTAACTTATATTTAAACTAGCTTTTATCGGTAACCCAACTCCTATATTTCAGGGAGTAAAGTAGTTGAAAGCATTGTCAGAATGTAATGTGAATTTTTGATAAAATTGATCTCTTAGCTCAGAAAAGAAGAGTTATAAAGATTCAAAAAAATTATTTTATATTAGTAATATAAAATAATTTTTGATCAGTGTAAGAATTAAAAAAATGCATTATTCCATTCCTAGGTAGTAATTATAAGATATCCGTTATGTTTTATCCTAAACTAACCTTAGTTGCGTTATATTTATTTAATTATATCATTGTTATATATAGCCTATAGAAATAATACTACCAGTAATATTTATAATAAAAAAAATAAAAATTGAACCAACCTGTTCTTTTGAATTCTTTCTTTGATATAAGATATGTATGTAAATGCTTTCCAATTGGATATATTTTGTAAATCTTGCAGTTTTCGATACTTTGTTAGAATATACAATTGCTTTCAATAGGTTTAACAATTTATGCCCTGAATACATCTTCTGTATAGTTAAATAGGTGCTGCAATAGTTTTTGGAGCTGAATGTTTCATATATAACGAAGTAGGAGCGGGTTCTACATACGACATACAATATTTTCAAAACCAATTTACGAGATCGAAAGTTACCTATGCATCAAGTAATCCTATAAATAAAAGTCCTATAAATATAATTCATGAGCTAAACTATAGTATATTTTATTAACCGCATTCGCAACTCATCAAAGTCAATGTCAAACATATGTTTCTTCAACTAGGCTGTTGAATCGTCGTGGTATTACAAAACATTTACCCCCGGTTCGAAAGACAATTTCTACAGAGAAGAGCCGGTATTCAGATAAAAGTCGTAGCATTTTCAAGCAGAAACAGCAAGCTGACGGCGACAATACGTTTCCAGTTACAAAGATAACTACAGCACGCAACTAGTCCAGTATTATACTTTCATAACAGCCATTTATTAAACTCCATCCCCTGGGAGTGAGCTGGCAGTATAAATGAAATTAGAAAAGTCCGTAACTACCACCCACGTCCGCGTTCGCTTTTTCCAATTATTTTGAAACATAGTCACGTACCTATTTATCAAGCGATTTTATTGCTCCGTTCGTTTCGAGGAAATTAAACTTTTTTGTATCCAATAATTCATTTAAAGCGATTTGATTAGCTCGCACCTTTTATGTATACTTATCGCGCCCTGCGATTCTACTTGTATAGTTTAAATTTTCGTGTGAATAAAATTGGTACAATTTGTAAAATTGGTATTGGTGTTGATTTATTTGATTCAAAATCTTTAAAAATAATTTTTCATTTTGAATAATTTTCAATTGACTTTTAAGTGTTTGAAATATTTACAAACCGCGTTTTGCCCATAACATTTAAAATCAACGAAAGATCAGTGAAAATATTTAAGTAGTTCGTCATTTATCCCCCGTCTGCAATTATTGTACGCTGCATTGAGCGTTGAAGAAAATACATCATACTTCCTTATTTCTCGCTCTCTTTACTGCATTCCTTTAAGAACAGCTTTAATGTTGCTGAAATAAAATATTGTGGTCTATCTTTCCCACCTTTACCTTATCTATTTATATAACATTTCTATTTTTTTGTTCAAACGAATGAATAATATTTATTATCTAATTTTATTTGATTTCGAAACATGAACAGACTTACAAGTATAGATGAGACATTATTTCTTAATTTTGTAGGAATTCCCAACACAAGTAAAGTACCAGGGAGAAAGCCAGGACCCAAAAATACGAGCGTAAGCAATCAAAGTATATGTTTTTTTAACTTTTCAGAATCCTATTAAAGTATCAAATTTCAACCGTTTTAAAATTTACAAATAACTTTTTATTTTAGTCCCCAAGTTTATCGAGTATGAGTAAATAATTAATTTTACACTTTCTAGTAAATTTTCCTCGTATCAGGGCGCAGCTTTTTGAAGAAAATCCCTGATTTTAAGACTCGCCTGTCTATTCAACGCTGTATATTCAACATCAAGAGCAACTCATTACATTAAAACAACATAAGCTTCTAATCCCTAAAAATGTTCGTGCAATATAATTAATTCGTTTAAAGATCAGGGATCTGTGTTTTAGTTCCTTTTACAAGCGTGTAACTTTACGAAGTTGAGCAATCAATTTTCGCGGATCTCACTCGAGTCAGGTATGAACCATTTATCTCCTGTATGCTAGGATTTAAGACATAATCCTTGTTCTTGATAAGGCAATTTAATTTTGTAGAAACTTACGCTCGATTATCGTTTGTAAGCCTCTTACAATTTATTGCGTCTGTAGTTTATACAGATTAAAATCAAAGGGATAAGATATCTGAATAATGATACATTAATTATTTATTTATCATTATAAAATTTAATGTAACAAAGCCCTTCGTCTCGTGTCAGTTGTTGTTTTGTATACATACAGCAAGAATATACCATCGGTTGTTATATGAATAAAATTAACTTACCTATACCTTTCACGTAAAGTTGTATTCCAATCTACGAGTTAAATGAGAGGGTCTACATTCACCCCGTCAATATTAAAGACAGGTCGTTGACCGCATTCCATATCAAGGGTCGTCCTGAGTCTATAAACGAGTCTGTAGTTTCTATAACTAATATTTTGGGTTCTTATGAAGTCTTATATATAAAGACAAAATGCTGCATTGCATACATTGAAAATGCAGCTACATCTTCGTTTAAAATTGCAACTTACAAGTTATGGAATTAAAACAACAATGGAACTAAAAAGTTCTCTTCATTCCACTCTTTTCGTTCATTATACATATCTAGATTTGCATCCTAAAAGCTAAGGGGCAATCTAAACCGCAACAAAGCTAATTTGAATAGAACACGATCCGCTGTGTAAAATTAAACATTTCAAAAACGTTCCCTACATAATGTTAGCATGCGGCGTTAGTCGTTAATAAGTTAAGTTAAGTTAAGTTAGTCGGGAAATAGAAAACTCGGATAGTTGGTAATGAATAAATTTTCTATGCGAGCGCCGCTCCGCTATCTGCCTACCCGATATTGTCACTGTTTCCTAGAAAATACTTTATTAATTTATAAAAAATGAGCGTCGTTGAATAATAAATGTTTGCATGATACGTGTCGCACGAGCGATATTCCTCAAGTGACTATATTACGACTTTGTCAACTTTCTACTTAGTGAATATTTTAGTCCCTTAAATTTTGAAGGCTTAAAAAAGCCTTTGATACGATCCTATTGTAGCGTAAAAAGAAATTTCTTATATCAGTGAGGGAACGTGTTTTATACGTTTTTTGGCTCAAATATATTTATGTTTATGTTTTCAAATAGTAAAATATTATTTATAGTTTTTGTATAGAGTTGTTTTTTTATTGCTTTGTTTTTCTGTAAAATTTTATGAGGAATTTAGTAATTTGATCCCGCCTTTTTCCCTATACATTAAGAGACGCCTCTTCCTTCATTGGAATATACTTGTATTGTACTTGTAGTGTGAAGTATTTTTCCAATATCGACATTAATAATAAATTGAAAGAAGTAACAATGTAATTTAACACGAGAATTTCAATATTCTTATAGAACGTGTAACGGCATTTCTTAAAGAGAAGTCGTTTTATATTAACTATACTGTTACTGGTATCTATATCTATATAGGAATTTAATTGTTTGATTGAATTAAATAGCCTAAAAGATAGTTTTAGTCTAGGGTACGAAATCGGGCTACATTTTCTTGCGAAAAAGAATTGAATAGGTATGAGGATTCGTAATTATGATATTTAATCCTGGATCAAACAAACCTATAAAATTCAACCCGTTGAAGCGGAAAAGTCTCACCTCATTTATATCAGTAAATTATAGAATATGTATTTAACATATTCACTATTATGAAAATGTTGAAAAATTATTTGAAATTGGTTTGTTCCTATTTACAGTCATTTGATAACGAGACAGTTTTCTTCGTATTATAACAGCGACGCGACGTTTTGTTATTACTTTAATTGAGAAAAGTGTAATATCGAATAACTCTGTTTCTTATGAACTAGAAGAATAATATGCCATTATAACAAGAGTGTTGTAAGTTTCAGATTACCGTTAAATTGTACGTCTGGAATATGGTTCTAAAATACGAATGAAAATACTGTACATAGACGTTCGGATACTTCTAATTTTATTACATTCTCTGTGTGATAAAGCCTTTATTTATTTTTTTAGTATTAAAAAAAAGTATTTGTGTGCCAAAAGAATATTACCTACCTATTCAAAAAGACTGACTAAAAGCTTTTTCTACAATCTAACAAAAGCTAAATTTCAAATTTTACGAACTGTGTTTTATAAAAAAAATTAAAGTATCAATTCAAATTGAATTTTGATAAAAATTGGAAAAAGTTGATTATATTATCTCATAACCCGCAGAAGCTTTTGGTACCTTTAGAATCTTAATCCATTTTAATATAATATGTATTGTCGATAAACTAAGAAGCAGAATATAAATGAAAAACCTACCTAACCTACCTACCTTCAGTACCTAACCTTTTTTCTTAGTGTAGTCCACACACGAACATCCCGTGGTATCAGCTTCCTCAGTTTCCTCATGCAGCGTTCCCGAACACATACGACTTAGGGACGTTCAGAACAAAAGCTTACCTTACCTTAAAAGGCCGGCAACACACTCGTGACAACGCGAGTACTCATAGGCGGCGCTGATCGCATTATACTCGTTTGTCCCTTCTTAAATAAAAAAGCCTTTATAAAGTTCCTATTCATAATATAGTAAAATATACGTTTTATAGTTGTGTGAAGTAACATGACTAACATTTTATCCGTCTAACGAAGAAAACCTGCTCGCATTTATATCTAGCATAGTGAGTGCATGGCGAATGTATTGTTGTCCATATATTTTTATTACTGTTATTGCTCTGCATACGAAAGGGCTTGCTAGAAAAATATGACTTGTTAGGTTAATGTTCATCTTAAAGCAATTGTCCTATACATAATATATTGTAGTACTATTATATATTATTTAAATTGTTATATATTAATAATGCGTTGGATTACAGGAATTAAATTACATGCTACTTCTATGTCTTACGATAAATTTTTTGGGATTAAAAAATCTGAGGAGACATTGTTTTGAAATTATAGTGTTAAACCTTTACAAAATTTCAGTTGTGTTATAATATTATCGGTTGATATAAAATTGATACATCTGTGCTATACAGCTAAAATTGTTTATCCTACGCGTATCCATACAATATACGTTTACTACAATTATAATTAAACATTATTGATATTCCCAGTCCATTCGCAAACTAAATTCAAAGGCCACATATCAAATATCTTGAGCCAATTTGTGGGTTACAAATTATAAATAGTTGTAGCACAGTTAGGCTATACCAAATTACCATACAAAGCCTTTACGATGTTAGAAGCTTTTATACGCGTCCCTTTGTGTTTAACACATTTTTAAAGGATATTATCAAGAAAGGTGTTTAATTTTATCAAACGTTTAATTAGTAATCTATGGTACAATTAGCTCATATCTTTAAAATAGGCCTTTATTGCCTAAATTTGGTTGCAGGTCCGTAACATTGACTTCAATAATTTAAACATTCCGTTTAAAATTCGACATTAGATTAATTAATGACATGGAACTTGCTATAGCCTATAAGTGATGGTTCTATATTGATGGTTATTCTTTAGTCAAATGCAAAAGATAATATTATCATATTGACTCAATATTTAAATATTGATATTTTGTAAATAAAATCATTTCAACTTCTAGCATAAGATAATCTTTTGTAACACAGCTCAGTTAAAGCAAGTAAACTGACCGTACACGCCACACATGCAACAATCACGAATTCGCAGTACACATTGAGATATCCCATTAGCACCCCGGTTTCATTGTACGATCCCCTTGTAATTGCATCTATTAATTATAATATTCATGACTCGGAATGGCCAGGCTAACGTTGTTAGTTCCGCAAACCGGCAAGGTGCATTAAAGTGTATGCAAATGCATTTCCAGTTAGGACTTCAACGGTGTTCGTGATACGCTAAACTTTGGGTTTTAGAATTTCACACGGCTTTTGGTGAAGTCTGATTGCTTGTTCTAATATGCATCTCCTTTATAAGAAACTAACTTTTGCATGTGACAAGCCAAATTAGGTAATTTGCGATTTCTTTTGCATTCAGATTCGTTATACTAATCGTAGCCTAAATGTTCTGATTCGTAATTGTAAATTCAAAATAATGATATATTAAAAGAGAAATTATATGAGATTTATTGTATAAAGTGGCTTAGCTTTAACAATTTATTAAGATTTATAAGACTATGGTGATAAATGAACCAAATATAAAAAGCGTTACACAATTAAAACTACCAACTACCATACCACATATATTAAACAAGATACTAACAAACTTCGATGTGAACGATGATAAACATTGTTATGAAGGGCTCGGTAATGAAAGTGCTGAGTGAGTGTGAGTGAGAGAGAGAGAGAGAGAGAGAGAGTGCTTATTAAGCAAGGTAATTGAAGAGATATGTTAACGTTAACTAAGGGCTCCGGTATGTAAACGACCGCCGGTGGCCAATTATCGGTGATATTGCAATTAATCTGCTGATTGATTTAGCGTAACACACGTTGATATAGTTTCTAAATTAAATTTTCCTAACGCGGCTATACTAATATTACGAGCCTGTCATGGTAAAATTTGAACGATTTTAGTGAAAAAATATATTATGTACCTTATAGGGTACGTTTTTTTCTTAAGAATAATTAAAAGTATAAGTTTATACTAAGAGTCGCTCTTAAGAGTAGTAAGCGGATGCAGTTGAATATTATTTTACTTATGTAAATTTCTCAATCATTTGAATAGACAAGAAATACATTGTTAACTACAAAAAAAAAACAATTGCGCGTCTCAATCTTCCTCCTATCGTATTCTTTTATCCTTTCTGTTTAACTTCTTATTTTTCACCCAAAATCCGTTGCGACAGTAAATTAATGAACACTTCTTAACATGTATGGTAAAATAATAAATAAATTGATGACAATTCAAAGGGTACTTGACCCGTTTACGGCGGGTAGGTGGGACTAATCGTCTTGCGAGGACGGAAGACGGAATCCTACCGGTGCTCTTCGGCTTAATTGAATTTGGTTCGCGTTGCGTCAATCATGTTTGTCCCTTATCAAAGAGTTTTAGTTATAGAAGCGTCTAGAAATCGTTCATTTGACAGGCTTATATTGGATTGTCGTGCGATTGAACAACAATTGACTTGAAGCGTTATTTGAGTAGCTCCTGCTGTTCTAATTAAATATTTTATATTAGTAGAAGTTTAATACGTTTCAGATGAATATAAAAGACCTAAAGCCCTACATGATGCCTACTGTTACTTATATTACAGAGAATAAAGTTTGTGTGTTTGTTGAATGGTAAGGGGTTATCTGGGGATCACCTAAGCCGATTTTAAAAATTCATTCACCAATAGAAAGCCACATTATTGCTGAGTGTCATATGCTATATAAAGATGGATTGTTAACATTATGCCCAACGAATTGGGCACGGGTCCGCTAGCGTAATAGTTCTGTAACGTATCTGTATTGTATAGTGAAAAAGTCTTAGATTACTGTGTCTTGAACATTTTTAAATTTATATTGTATGGATCATTATATTAAGGGCATGTTTCATGGGAGGTATTTAAATATTAATGAACTTATTGGTACTTTGTTGGCTTTAACTAAGACATATGTTTGATATTATTTTCTTATTTAAAATTTAATGCCGAGAAATTATGTTGAAGAAATTATTATTCTCTTTGTTTTGTAGATAGATAGATGTTTTGTATATACCTAGTACCTAGTACCTAGTAATTAGTTACCTCATTTATAGTTGATAAATGAGATATTAGAGCTAAATCAACCGGCAGCAAAATATAACACCTAATTGTATCTGATGTCAATGGACACACAGCCACAATCGTAAATGAACGTTTATCCTAAAATCAGCTGCATTTGAAATCGTATAGCACTCAATAATCCGATATTAGCAAGGCTTGTACGTACTGCATGGTCCAATTAAAATCTAGAATTGGAATTTCATCTACTGTAGTATGTAACACACCTTATTTGTAAACAAGAAAACGAGACAATAATTGGGTTCGATTCCCACACCGGAAAAATATATTTGTAATTTACATTTGTATTTTTCTGGGGTCTGGGTGTTGCTATGTTTGTATGTATGTATGTATTTACAAAAGAAAAGTAATGTATATGTAATTTATTCCGTTATCTAGTTGCCATAACACAAGCTTCGGCTTAGCTTGGAACTAGATGGCGCTGTGTATAAATGTCCTGAAAATATATATATTATGAAATATATATAATAAAAAAAAAATGTGTGAGGATTATGAAATTATGTAATACTTCAATTAAATTTTGTCACATATGTCAAAAAGTGTAGTTGAAAATCAGCGATCTGTGATTGTTTGCCCGGTACACCACTTTCTGAGGAGCTTGTTTATTTTTAACTAGCTGTTGCTCGCGACTTCGTCCCCGTCGGATCTATTTCTATTATTATGTTATAGTGAGTCAATCTTAGAAGATAGACATATACTGTCGCGAACTTTTTTTCAGATCATTTAAAGAGGAATAATTCTTTCATACATATTATTTTTGTATCTTGAACCGTTTTCGCAGCGCACGCTAAGGAAGCCCTAAAGTTGTAAAATTTTCCCCGTTTTTTCCATATTTTCCATTTTAAGTTCGCTCCTATTAGTCGCAGCGTGATGTTATGTACCCTAAAGCCTTCCTCGATAAATGGTCAATTCAATAAAAAAAGAATTTTTCAATTCGAACCAGTAGATCCTGAGATTAGCGCGTTCAAACAAACAAACAAACAAACAAACTCTTCAGCTTTATATATTATAGATTAGTATTAGTATAGATAATATTTGTACGGTTTAATTCAATTTTATAAAGTAATATTAATTTTAATAGTTATAATATAATTATTCGGCTGTAAACGTTTTACGAAAGAATTTGAGTAAAATATATGTATCTCGTGCTCAAAAATATAAATTGTTCTTATATAGGGGCTCACGTCACGTGATTTCGCGCGACGTTTCCTATCCATAGGGAGTAGACTATCGCCGCGAGACCCTTCCATAAATCAAAACCAACCTCGTATCTGTTAACAGTGTTTTTCACTATTCTCTCATAGTTTCCAATTTAGTCTGCCTCACGTAACAGATAAACTCATTTAGGTATGTAGACCTGGTTATCTTTGGTCTTCGGTTTCACTAGCGTAAAAAAGGTTATTTTTATTTTTTAGTTTTAATGTTAAACTGAAAAATTAAGAATTAAGTGAATCAATCTTTCGTATTTTCATTTTTCACAATTACCAACTTACAACTTAACTCAACTCAACTTAGAAGATATTTTCTTGAAAATACAAAGAACTCTGTCGTTGGGTGTTTTTTTACAAGATCCAGATTGATCCAATTAATCAATGTTGTATAAGTTTATTTATATATTATATGTAATTGCATAAAACCAACAGACGGACAGCTACTTTTACACTTATAGAATTGACTAGTCAAGCTTTGAGTAAGATTTATCAGAATGTGTACTTTAGTTAAGTGAAATAATTAAATTATTGACAATCAAACGAAATCCTTTTAGTTACCGCTAACGTTGAAACAATCAATAATTAATAATTATTATTTAATTATCTTGCGGCGAAATGTCGGTTATAGAGAAGCCTTAACCCCACAATGTTATTAGAAGCGTTCAACCGGAAAGGGAATATTTCGTTTAATATCCACCCTTCAGAATGGAGATGACCCAATTTAAATTTACGAATTCGTAAAGATCATGTTTTGTTTCCATTACAGCTAGACTTAGTACAATAAGACTTGAAATAGAGAAACTTCATAACGAACTTAGTGACCTGAAAACCTATACAGAAAAAAATTAAGAGTATATAATTATTATTAAGAATTTATATTACTTAGTTAATCCACGAATAATTTTAGTTTTACAATATTTTAGTTATCTAATTTCAATAGGCAAATTATATTACATTTATTAAAATGAATTTCAGTTCGTTAGCCTCGCTAAAACTCGAGAACGGCTGAACGGATTGAACTTATCTTGATCTTTTCTATTTCCCATACAAACGTTTATTGAAGCAGTACGAAGACTACGGGGTCAGCTAGTTGTTATATAAACCTGTATCTTTAAAAGCGGGTTTAGATAAATCATTTTTCATAAATTTGTTTTATCTCTAGCCTTGAGTTGCCTTTAGTTATAGATGTAAAATAAATAAAGTAACTGTTGACTGATTAAATAGTTTTTAATCTACCAAGAAAGATAATCTTACGGGATCCAGTTGCAATCGACATAAAAACACTCAAAAAGCTTTATAACCTGAACATATCACATGAAAACGTATAGAAAATCCCCGTAACAGAAAGACGAGAATTTGCGGATACTCGCTAATTAATACGACGTCATTATCCGAGAGCATCGCAGTGCCAGGAGCACTCTTGACCTCGTTCCCTTCATACAATTATACGGATACAATTGCTTGTCTTCATTTTTACTCAGACATAACTCGCGTTTTAAACCTTTACCTTTAGGCGTTCATACGTAGTTTCTTGAATACATATCTCTCACGTAACCTAACGACTGGCATTTAGTAACTGTTCTATGAACACAATTGTTGATGGAAACATCTTAAATCTACCACCACATAACTGTAGACAGCTTTACCAATTTTTATTATTTTAACTATTTAGGGATAGGGTTAGGGATTATTTTCCAAACTAGATTAAGAAAAACATGATCGGCTGTAAAACCACAGGACACGACTAAGTTATCATAAGCGTCGTTTATTCGGTGCCTTGTCGCATGTCCAATTTCCATTTGCACTTTGAACCTTTGAGAATTGCTCAGAGATCTACATTCACGTGTTTATAGGGATGTTTGATACATGTGATCGTAGTTACTGCGACGGACGAAGTTTATTTGTCCATAGAGTCTGTGCTAGAGGTACTTGTAGCCTACCTGGGAACAATTTACATAGATACCTATAGGCTATATAGTAGATATATACTATAAAGAATTTTCAAACAACATCAAAACTTTCTTCAAAATATTTTTTACGTTTCCTACGTTTTAATATGAACTTAAATGAAGTAGATACTAAAAATCAATTTCTAAAATGTTAAGTCAGGGTCAAAACATCTATCTAATCTAAATCTAATCTATTTATGTATAACAACCATCACTTACAACTCAAAAATGGCTAAAATTGTTTAAATGACTGAATTCCCGACAAAAAACAAATTTGAAATTAGAAAGAGTGGTAAAAATCGTTCCGTGGTTCAGTCTAGTTTAGTATAAATAATTGATAAAACAATTTCCATTATTTGGAACGGGCTGATGACAAAATAACAACAACAATGTTCGTGTCGGCAAACACTTCGTTCGACACAACATAATAACTGTAATATTCGTAATAACACGATAACAGCGCGCAATTATAGACAGGTGAAACTATGAATTGTCCAAATTGCTGGATACTATGTATGTAGCTATTGCGACGATTTCAAGCCATGGATACAGTATAAATATATATGTATGAAGGTATGTTGATGGAGTATATTTAAAGATGCGTAATATTTATATAACAGTAGTTTTTTAGTTTAGAGACGTTTAAAACCTTTGAAGTAAAGAAGTTGTTATGAGAATGTTGGTATTCTGATATGAATGTCAAGACTCAAAACATTAATATCACAATATCAATTATCAATATAAAGATTATCAAGAGCACGGATATAATTCGTTAAGAATTTTGGAAAACTTAAAATACATCGAAATAAGAAGCAGCAACAGCACAATGATTTTTTTATTTAAAAATAATAGTTATTTAGTAAAACAAAACTAATGTTTGTTAGTTTGCAATACTTTCACAAACAAAAAATATTAAAAAAAACTTTATAATATTACATTGTAGCTCATTAATATGTTCAATACCGCTCGCATTGTCATAATATTAAAGAACTTGTGAAAAGTTTAATATATTGGCTATTAACGCGCGAACAATGGCCGAACTGCGAACGAACTTATCTGACAGCTGTATTTTTTGGCGCGCTGCCAACGAATTGATCCTGTATTTTACAATAGCAACTTTCAACGAACAACTCACTTTTTATCGCTCGAAGCCTACGCACACCGCGGCTATATCGTAGAGGTTATAAATTAGTACCGAAGGTTGTTTCAAATTTTATTTTTAAGGATAATGTTTTAAAAATTGGGCTTTATACAATGATATTATATTAAATAGATATGTAACAAGCGCAAAATTTTGAATATGCAAAAACATCCTAATTAGGAAGGTCATTGGACCTTTAGGTAATTGGTTGCCGGTGTATTCACACGCAACTGACAAAACTATCTGTTTCTTCTTGTTTTTATCATTTATCTCTTTCTATCGTTTTGACTTGTATGTGCTGCCGCTGCTGTGCGGAACACTTTTTTCGGTTGATTTGTATGGGTATAACTTATCAATCATTGGCTTTATATTTATACAACTTAGCCAGCCAAAGCTCCCTGACCTGAAATGTACCACTTAATAACAAATTACTATAACATTTTAATATAATATTTTATAAACTGGAAATATGATCGTTTTATACTTCGTACAATAAATGTTATTTATAGTATGAAACAGAAGTTTATTACTTACATATTTATAAATATAGATATCCTGAAGGAAATTGCTTTTGCTTTTGCTTTTGCGCGAGAAAATTGCGGTATTTAATATTTAGAATAAGGATTTATTCCGATGTATTGAAGAAGTATGTAATAGGAATATAATTCCTATTTCGTATCCATTTAAATAACTTTTAACATATTGGAAAGCGTTCATTAGTATTTGATGTTTTCGTTCACGTGTTTGAGATCTCATCAGAAAGTTGGCTTTTATGGATATAACTAGAAATTAAAATCATTTAAATATCGAATGGTTTTAATCTCTGATGTTTTTATGTCTACGTATTTAATTAGGAACTTGAAAATTTGAATTTAGGAAAAGTTAATATATATTATAATAAGTTCTTTTTTGTGATTTTTTATGATATTATGATATGATTTATATTATTTATTTTATTTTTACGATATGAATTATGTCCTGAGATAGATATCTTATGATGAATAAGTCAAGTTTGTAAGCTCTTCGTGTAAATAAAAAATCTCGGGGTAAAATTAAACTGTTTTTTTTACTAGTTTAAAACCATGTTAGGTTTCTTACCTAATAGCTTATGAAAAAAATAAAATGTAAACATATCGAAAAATGTCATTAACTGGATCTGAGTAAAACCGCGGCAAACGGTTAGCATACAATTAATTGCTAAGCCCCGGTAGTCCTACATTTGTCATTTGTTAAGCTCGGCTGGATTAAAGATAAGGTCAATTAATCACCCCAATATCTTCTGTAGGTATCTATCAATGAAAAATACTTATTTTTAAATATCTATATACCTATATAAAAGAAAGACGGGTTTGTTATAACACTTATAACTCGAGATCGGCTAAACTAATTTTCATGGTTTTTGGTTTGTTGGATTTGTCCCCGCTACGAATAGCAGAATATATTTATATGTAAGTATAAAACAAAGATAGCGTAATTACTGGGCCAATGAGCTTTAGCATCTTGTGACTCAAAGTGGGGAGCGTCGGTGTAGTGCACCTCTGTCCGGAGTTGCTTTAGCAAAGTTCCGGGTAGCACTGCACTGGTTATGAGCTGGCGTTTCTCTTAACATCAGGAGTACGTCCAGCTCGTCTCCCTACTTCATCGCATAAAAAAAAGCTTTGTTACAACACTTATAACTCGAGATCAGCTAAACTAATTTTCATGGTTTTTGGTTCGTTGGACTTGTTGGACCGCTTCGAATAGCAGAATACATTTATATGGATAAAACAAAGATGGGTTTGTTACAACACTTATAATTCGAGATCGATAAGACCAATTTTCATGGTTTTTGGTTCGTTGGACTTGCCCCGCTCCGAATAGGAGAATACATAAAGTTTAATGGGTCAGAGTTTATATGAAAGTACACGCGGACAGAGTCGCGGGCAACATCTAGTATTACCTATAAATGTGAAAGTAAAATATGTAAGCCGTAATGCTTTCACGCAAAAACTACTAAACCTATCATGATTAAATTTTGTACACATATTCTTGGAGGTATTAGAATGGAAATAGACTTTTTTCCGATATTTACTTAATTAATTCAATGCGAATGAAGCCGCGGGTAAAAGCTAGTTAGAAATCAAATTTTTAAAATATAGAATTTTGCTTTACATGAAATTACGAATAGGTACAAAAACGGTCCAAAAGTGGAGCTGTATCTTAATATTCCAACATCGTTTTTAATTCTGTTTGCATATTCGAGTTGGTTCTCGCAATATATTATTGTTATGCCGCTCCGAATATTAGCTCCCATATATTTCAGTTAAGTGAACATGATAGCATTTGCATTTGGCTTGAGGTAGATGTGTTTTGATTTATATTCCGATGTATGATGAGTGAGGAAGCTTTTGCTTCATATTGAATGTTTAAGTTGGACTGTAATTTCTTTTACCTTTTATTAAAGTAAAATAGAATGATCAGTTAATTATATAAAAAAAAATGGATCATTTGTTGCATTTAATTAATCAATTATTCATGTTATTTATTTTAATGAGTATTTTTTTGCTCACTTAAATGCAAACTGCTTTAATAAAAATCATTAAAGTTATTTGATAACTTACCAAGTTAAATGTATTTGATAAATATGACTTTTATTTTTCCGTAGGGAAATGCTCACGCCTACCATCCCAAGGGTGAGGAAGTAGGTTATGTCGGACATAATCCGACTAAAACTCCACGGTGTTCCTCTGTCCCGCGTTTAGACGGAGTCACGGATGCTCTGGTGGACTCTGCTGTAATATGACATGGACTGACCATTGACCAGAAATACATTCTGTTGGAGATCACCCGAAATCTGCTCTTTCAACTTTTTTCATTTTGTCCGTAACATCCGTATTTTAATATATCTCTTTAGAGTTACTTGAATCAAAGAGGATATTTCTAGAAAGGCCTCCGTTAGACTCTTAATTCTTCGATATGCTTATTATTTATGATTAGTTGGGATTAAATAACTCGTGTTAGCCGCTTACCCTTATCCACAGATAAAGTAATAAATTTTTGTTCAACTCGCAAAATCGAATATTCTATGAAAAAACGCAAGGTAGGTAATATTCTATTAAAAATGTGAAATATCCTCTTATTGGTTATTCGCGAAAAAAATAAAAGATCAATTCAAAAACATATTTTATTCATTTAGAATACAGACAAGTAGATAAAAAGTAATCACAAATAGATACAAAGAAGACTTAGAGTATTATACGATCGCAATTTGCATAACTTTAACATTCCCTTGTAAACCTCAAACACTTACGGTACATTATAAAACTTTACAAACACTTCATTAATTTTTTTTCTCATATACAATCTAAGCAAATTCTAAACGGTCTGACAAGCTTTAAACCTACTTGAAATAATTTCTGTCTCTCAAGAATAAGTTAGTAGTTTTCAAAGAAAGTTCTTCCTACTTAGAATCGAGAATTCATATCGAGTCAAGCACAATCAATTAAAATGATACAATACTAACTTGTTCAAAAGTCTGAATTGTAGTTAGGGAATATTCAACTGTGTTGTCTAGTAATATCTATAAATTTTGATATGATCAAAAGGTTTACCAAGTAAAGTTTATCAAGCAAGAACAAATTTGGTCCCTTTCAATATTATTCTGGATTCCATATGTTGGTTTAGTAACTCGATAACGTACCCATTTAGAAGACTAAATAAAAAAATGTTACAAAAGCGTGAATAGCAGTCACGAGCCCGCACGATAAACACGAATTACATTTATATTCGAAGCTCAACGTTATTAAATTATACATTGTTTTACAAACAAAGCCATTATTTCAATAACGATTGGACATAAACTCACACTACGCTTGAATATCGCAACAACATCTTAATTTTACTGTAACAACATTAAATTCCTCCGAAATTCATGTTTAATTAAATGTTTTGTAATTCGCACAAATACTCCGCAGAAAACAGAATTATGTAAATTAGTTCGATTAACATTATCGAATTTCCTTTCTATTTCTACAAATGGGGTCACAAAATCTGTCCTTATCGGTAAAGATTCCTTTATTTCAGCAGTAGCACCTTTCTTAGTTAAGGCATACTTATGCCTATTGTTTGTCGCTACGATAGTTACTTCACTGTATGGTGCAGGATCTTTTGTCGTTTTGTCCATTAGATCGAACTAGCCTATTCAAATTGAGCTTAGGACTGCCACCAACGCTGTCTCCTTCACCTTTGGCACATGTTTTTGTTCTCATAATCATCAAATCAGTACGGATACTAGGTCGTCTAACGTTAGGGGCTACAACGCCACAGGCATCCGAGAGTCTCCGTTTTATAGATAGTGTACATTTTTTGCTTCTACTACTCTGGCTACTTGTAGGGGGCAAAGTGCAAGGGCTGCCAAACGCCGCATTGACCCGCTTGTGGTGGTTAGGAGCCATTTCTAAAGGTAAATTTGCAACAACAAAAAGTTCATAGAACAAGTCATCTACGTGAAGGTTCTTCTTGGCTGAAGTTTCCATGAAGACGCAAGCCGAGTCCTGTGTGGCGCAATAGGCAGTTGCTTCTTCTGCTTGTACAGTTCTGTAAAAATAATATATAGTCACTCTTTTACGCCTATAAGGTATCTACCAGTTTTGCTTATCCATACTAATATTGTAAATGCGAAAGTAACTCTGTCTGTCTGTCTAAACAGAGCGTGGTGGAAAAACTTCCATCACGCTAAAACTACTATACCGATTAGAATGAAATTTGGTACACAGGTGGTCTAGTTTGAGATAAAATATAGGGAACTTTTTAACTGGAAAAAGCGTTATAAGGGGGGAAGGGGTGATCATAGTTTATATGAAAGTCCACGCGCACGGAGTCGCGGGCAACAGGTAGTTGGTCTATATAAAATTGGCCTTAGCCCTTAGGTAATTGATGAGAAAACAGCGTACCACCGATTATAGTTTTAACAATTCTAAAATAAAATTAACAAAGCCGTCAAATTGCATTTGAAATTCAAAATAAAATATTCCGAGACTCTTCCGTATCTACTCGTTCAGAATGTGGAACTGAATTGGCGTTTTGGTCGTTCCTTTATATCAAATTCGGATTTGTTTGTCTATGACGTGGCTTGACGTCTTTTGTTTTTGATGTTTTAACATGTGAAAGCTTGGATAAGAACGTTACTATTGACAGCTTTTGAAACATTGACAATGGATATTGGTATCGTCTAAATAAATGGCCGTGTCACATTGATAAACAATGTAACGGTTACAGTTGGCAAATGATTGTTTCGTAGTAACATGACGATTCAAATATTCTATTTATGTAGACTGTTGTATAAAGATATGACTTTATATTAGTAAAAAATCTTCTTTACTTGACAGACTTGCGTGTAACAGAGATTTTGAATTAAGGGTATTGACAATTAAAACATTAAATACAGTACCACCTGTATTTAAATTTAATGGATGAGAAATGTATTCCAAATTAAGCACATACAAG
>JADANM010005075.1:2436891-2467833 GCA_026213755.1 Eurema hecabe | reverse complement strand
AAAGCAGTCTTGTCGTAAATCGATTCCTGCGTGTTTAAATGATTGCCTCTGTGATTTATTAATTATTGTAATGGCGAAAGATAGCTTAACGGGAAATTGAATCCTATAAAATATTTATAAAGTATTGTTACACGTGAAAATATAAGAACCCAAATATTATCCTCAAAACAAAACAAAATAGTATTTAAAAATTATTAATCTACGACGATATTATTAGCAAAAACAAATAACGCTTCATACAACTATTCAGAGGGGAGCCGACCACGCGCCTGAGCCGCGCGGCGCGCGGTATGTAATGGTAGTTCATGCAGCGCATGAATTATATTGGAGTTATTTTAAAATGCTAATCTTCTTCTACGTTTATTGAAATTGAGTGATGTCAAATACAATTTTGTTTACAGTAAAGTACTCTGAATCAATAACACATTGTAGCTATACTAATGTTCTGGGTCCAAATTAAAACTAAAGTCAAGTTCAAGTAAAGCAATATATTACGAATAGCGATACACAATAGTCGGCGGGCAAGCGGACGTGCGTCTGCCGTCGAAGCAAGCGAGAAGTGATCGCAGCGGAGATTGCTGAGGAAGCGCTCGTGCGCCGCTGCTGCCTAAGGTTCCCGACGCGTCAATTTCGAACAAATTTGATTACCATAAAAACGATTCTAGTGACTTAACCTTAAAAGATAGACATATGCTGTCGCGGACTTTTTTTTAGATCTTTTAAAGAGGAATAATTCTTTCATACATATTTTTTTTGTATCTTGAACCGTTTTCGCAGCGCACGCACCGGAAGCCGTCAAGTATGAATAATTTCTCCCGTTTTTTCCACATTTTCCATTATATCTTCGCTCCTATTAGTCGCAGCGAGATGTTATGTTGCCTAAAGCCTTCCTCGATAAATTGTCTATTCAATAAAAAAAGAATTTTTCAATTCGAACCAGTAGTTCCTGAGATTAGCGCGTTCAAACAAACAAACAAACTCTTCAGCTTTATATATTAGTATAGATTTGTTATGGCATATTTTCTACTTATACGATTAATTTAATATAGAAAATAATGTTACCCATATATAATGTTAAATATATAGTTTTTGTGTACTATACTTGTTCTTATGAGACACATTTATTCACTATTGGATCGATTAAACTAAGTAACCTTAGATTTGCACAACATTGTATGTATGTTTGTGTATATATTGAGACAGCCATCTATCAAGTCTTGTCCTGGATTAATAATATAATGAGCGATCGATCATTTGCTATCAGCGGGAGTTTATGTACGACACCAAAACATATCTAATGTAACTTAAAATATTGGTACTAATTTAATTTGTATTCTCTTTCTAAGGATTTATTAGAAAAATCAATAAGAGGATTTGTATAGGGAATACTGTTAGCTATTCTAGCTATTATTATTAACATATCTATGTTAATATGTAAAATATACATGCAATTTAGGCTGTATTATGGGATATGAAATAATACAAAAATCACATGAAAAGTACTTTCCCCTTCTATATAATTCCCTTTTTATACAATGTCTAATTCATATCAATATGAATGAATAGAAATAATAATAAATTTCATGGAATTTACGTAAGTATATTTATTGTGTTGTGATATAAAATAATATCTTACTTCAGTTCCTTATCGCATTTGTTGCCAGCTATCGCCATGGGTACCCTAGGCGCTTGTCTGCGCCCGCGACTGCTCCCACTGCTCGCACTAGCTTTTGTCTCCAGAATCTGTTCGCGTAGTCGAATCACCTCCTCAAACGACTCCCGACAATCCATCCCAAAAACTAGCACGAATAAATCACCTGTAGGTAATAGAAAACCGAATAAGAACATTCTAAATTAACTAATTATTAGTAAAATGTTGCTCACTGGCACGTAAAAAAATGTGAATATGACGTTCTAAATTCGAATAAATAAGGAATTAAAAAAATAAACAGTTCAAAACTACAAGCTCCAGTTGCTTATCGATCTCGATAAATACTTCAAACTTAGCAACGTAATGCAGGCTTCACAAGCACCCACAATAAATAAATACGAATCATAACTTTGCTCCGATAAATTCAAACAAACATAAAGTCTTTGCTTAAAACAACATCTAAAGTTTAAACGTCTATAAAGTAGAGGCGAACGTCGACTCGAAACCTAATACATTTGACCTCAAACATTTCACCATCTTTGGTTTCCGCCGTTTCACGAATTCCCCTTTCCACACAATTTGAAGTGCCTGAAATACGGCGGTATTCTGTGACATTCAATTTTAAGTTTAGAATATTTAAGTCGATTTCGTTGAATCGCATAAAAGTTTTCAACGTTCAACTCGAACACGTAATCTACAAGAGTATTAAATTGTTTTACAAAGTTGCGAACTATCCGGCGACATTGCCAGCGTTACTCTTGAAATGGACAATAACGTTTAAATGAGGGACTCGTGAATAAATCTGAAAGCAGACGAGTTATGTATACAGTAGCATTTTTAATTTCCGGATTTAAAGTTTTCTTTTAACATTTTTAACAATTGTTTTCATCTATTTCAATATTCAACGTGACTTATATACAAAATTCTAAACCTCTCATAATTGTGATAACAATAATTTACCGTACCTGCATACGATATTTAGAATGTTCTCGAAGCTAGCGTTACCCGATAATTTTCAATCAAGATCCCTACGTATACTCGTGTAGAAACAGTGCACAAACTAGGGCAAGTTAATTGCCGTAGAAATTGTCTGGAGCCTAGGTATCTAGGTGTCTAATCTAGTCCCAAACTGAGCGTCAACGCTGCAGGCTAATTAACATCAAAGTCAATGTTATGCTACTGCGTTGAAGTATTATTTTAGGACCATTTGGTGAAACAATAGTAAAGATGTTATACCTATATACGATATACCAAATAATAGAACGTTAAATCGTCTAAATTAATACTGTTTATTGACATGTAACCATGTTGTCTATCTAGTCTTTTTTTGCAAAAAGGCCAACTTAATTTTTGTAGTTCAACATCATATTAAAACTCTAAAATGTTTAGTTTAATATTAATTTAAATAAAACAGGATAACAACCTTAATCTAACATATTTTAAATATATGAATTACGCTTACTAGCATAGACCGGCTAAATAAAAAAAATCTTAATATTTAAATATTGAACAACCCAAATTGTTCATTGTCATTTAAATGCGGGTAAAAATATCTCTTCACGAAAGGAATTGTGTATGTCTTACGTGGGTGGTTTTTAATAAAGACTTCAAACATCAATTGAGAAAATCTTATTTCTGCACAATATATCATCTTGAGGCCTTTTTTAAATAAGGCTTACAAATTTATAAAATTAACGAAAAAAATACACGCTTTGATATATATAGCTAGCATACACCTATCAAGTAATTATTCGGAATTGATTCTGAGCGGTTATACTCGGTGGTCTCTTAATGTCTCCAAGTTTCTTATTACAACTGTCACTTTTGACATGGGTATTGTTTGACGTTCGACGCCGACAGTTCGGTATCACCACAGATGAAAATATGAAAAAGAAATTATAAATTTTATGGCAAGATTTTTACTTATAATTACATATCAGTTCTAAGTAGACGAAAAGTATCTAGTTATATAGCGCAATTACAAACGCAACGCAATAATCAAAAAAGTTTTTAAGTTTAGTAGGTGTTTTAACAGATAATTAATCTTTGGATCCGATAAACCGATTTTATTCCACTTTTTACCTATAGAAAGCTAGCTAGATATTTGATCGCAGCATCTATAGATACCACTCTATTAATATTATAATTATTAAATATTTTGTTTTGCAACTTACAAACTCCGAGAACATTCTAGCCAACTTTTCATTTTTGTTGTAATTCCATCGTCCTTATCTTAAAACGGGCAATACAAAACATCACACATTGTTACCCCGCACGATATGTATCTTCGCCCGTTCTATCCAGCGGAAATTGTACAAACCCGCTTTATAGGTTATGCAAAATACCCAGCTTAGATTCCACGTTGTTTTCACGTCTGCCGGTATCGGGCGAAAACGCTTTGATAGCACTTAGATTGTGCTCACAAATTGCGTTTTGCTTTACCGTGTTTTAATGAGATTAGCTTTAGATTAATTCTCGCTATAAATTAAAGTTTGACCAGATGACTAACATAACACTGAGCTATTTGGATGCATTTTAGTTGTATGATTGGCCAATGTTGTCTATTATAATTTTTGTCTGCGACCATTTTTTTGTCTAAATATTTTTTAATATAGGTAGCCTGTGTCCTTTTCGTAGTTCTAGAATATCTCGGTATTTAAAAATTTCCGAATCGAACCAAAAGATGCATATAGTTTTAGAATAAATTATGATGAACCTTGGTGTATTTTTTACTCAGTGTAAATATATTGGTCTTTATTCTCGCGGCCTAAAAAGTTTATTTGAAATTTGAATTTTATCGTTATTGAAAAAAGGCATAGAACTCCCAACAATGATACTTTTATCATTGTAACCGGTTGAAATAACACCGAATATGCATGTAAGCGAATACGTGTGAACAACATTACAAAAGCGCATTTTATTTTCCCACAAAATAAACTTATCTACTAATTTGGGCATTGTTTTATTTTATTTGTTCTGTGACATTAAACTCGGATACTAAAGTTTTAAATATAAAATTGTTTAGATTGGATTAATCCCTAGTTAATTAGTCTCCAAAGGTTTTTACTTGCTAGCAAAGAGTAGGTATTAAGAGTCTTAGTTCTAATTAGGTATAGTGATTATTTAGAACATAAAAAATATCTGAAATATATTTTTAAAAGAAACACGGATTATAATGATGACTTTCATGCAAGGTTGTTTGATGTTAGGCAAAACTTATAACTATATCAGCGTTATCTAATAGTTAATACAATTATCTTCCACATAATAAATTAATGATGCTGATATGCTGATTTCAATAAATTAATTTGATGATGCTGCAAAGCGTTGCTATAGTTTGTGTAGACTAGCTACAATTATTTTACACGAACAATTCAATATGTAATAAATCAATACTTGAAGAGACAAGGAAATATTTCGATTATAATTTGTCATAGCAGATGTAAGCTTTTAACTAATTCCATAAATAATTCCTATGATAATTTTAAATATAATTTTTAATCGAATAATCGGAATGGAGGTTAAAAGAATGAGAATCATATTTCAATAAATGCATCGAACCAACAAACGGTTATAGCTTTGCTACCAACTTACAATGTGTTATAAATTTAATCATCAAAAATAATCAGTCAAAAAAGTTGTTGAGGCTATTCATGCAGACTATTTTAAATTTTAAATTTATTAACATACTGTATAAATAACCAAGATTTTTACGAGTATTTTTCGAATCGTTCTAGCGGTTTTAATAATAAATAAAGTCGAATCTTGATTACGACCATCATGTCAGAATCACACAGTCGTGTAAAAAATGCTTTGCGCATAATGTGTGAAAATAGAACCCGACTCATAGTTCCAGAGATTAGAAAACCTATAAGTAATATAAAAATTAGAAATGGTATAGGGTGCTTGAGCTTTATACTTTTATGCTTCAATCATCAACGAATTGATACTTAAGCATATTGTACCTACTTGTTACATACTACCGTATTCTTACCAGTTAAGAATGACAACCGTCGCATAGCCGGGAAAGGATGGTTCCCCGAAGTATCCAACAAATCTAGCTGGTACACCTCTCCTCGTATCCTGTAGAGTTTGCGATGGAAGTCTTCTATCGTAGGCGTGTAACTGTCCTCGAACTTGTTGCCGAGGAAGCGAGCCACGAGGGACGTCTTGCCGACTCGAGCTGACCTGTAATAATGTTAGGAGTTCACTAAGCCTGAACGGAACTTAATAATCTTTTGACAGACAGTCGTATAGTTCGGAAGTTCGTGTGTTTTAGGAGCTTATATATGTACTATGTAGTATATAAATAATTTATTCACATTTTATGCATGTGGTATTTGTTAAGCAGACAAATTAAAAGTAAGATGTGAAGATTATCTACAATAATTAAAATGATTGCTTGGATTTTGATAGCGCCTTTACGGGGCTCAATTAAATAAACATTCACTACACCTTTAATTAAATCAATATTTTATATTAGGAATCGTTGATTCGAATTTTAATTTTGTTCGAGAAGTACTACACTTTATAAATATTTTTCTAAAAGTAGTGCTTATAGATAAATGGGTTAAAAGTTTCTCTTGTTAGTAGGAGCTAATTATATCTGTTTGAAACTGTTTCGTTATATGGTTCTCTTATAGTTGTTTAGGAAGTCTTAGGTAATGTTAATTAGGACTGTTGACATTTACCGTGGGCGTATAACCTTAATTTTGATACTTAGGAAACGGGAGACGCTGTGTTACGTATAAAATAACTAAACCAGAACATTTAATTTATATTGTCACTTATTTTCCCTAAATAAAATTTTCATTCTGTAGCAAGAACAGTATGTCATTGAAATCGTTTTCCACAAGTACATAATGGGTAAGAATCGATCGTTGTTCAATTGTTAGTGTGTATTTGTTATGAAGCTTGGTGCCTAGAAAACAGGCCACAAGGGAAGTCTTGTCGACTGAAGTCTGAAGCTGACCTGTAACGCTATTAGTTCACAAAGCCTGAATGAAACTTAATAGCCTTTTGACGTTTCTATCGACTTATTGCTAGCTAAAATGTATGTTGCTTTATTCTGTACGACTAAATACTATAAAAATACAATTAATCTATAATAATCAACGAATGTTAACCTTAAATTAACTAAAATATTGATTATATTAAAATTACTTTTTCGCGGATAAAACGCAAATTTTGATAAATCTAGATACGAGATATAATAGTTTGGGAAAGGTACGTTTAATCCCGAAGAAAAGGTCTTAAGAAGTGATATAAATGTATGCAAGTAAGGTAAAAGAAAGGAACTTAAAAACTCTAATGTTATAAACGAGAAAATAACACTGTCTATGGCAAATTCTCTGGATCTTATGAAAGTGAATACAAAACGTAGCTAGAATTTTACATACGAGAAATAAGAAAGAAATATGTCGAAGTAGAACTATGCAACATAAGAAGGCAATTTGGAAAGTTTCAGAGCATGAAATAAAGTAACATTTTGCGACGAACGCGACTGTATGATATAAGGTGTAATGCCTATTTGCTATGCGGAATGTTTGTTTATTCCAAAGAATGATGCACTACTAACCGAGTATTAAGAATGTTTCTGTATTAAAAAAGATAGATGTTACTATTACGATTGTTCTGAATAGGACTATAATATTATTTAATTTATTAAAAACATCCAAATTTCAAAATAAGTAGTAAAGAAAAAAATTTAGACTTCTTTTATTAAATGCTCTTAATGAAGATGTGTTACTAAATTGAAGATATTTTAAAAATCAGATCGTCTTTCCGCGTTCGGTGAAAAAAATAAAACTCAATAGGGTGAAAGATTGTTTGATACCGGCCGTATCGCGAACAAAAGTACGAAGTAGCAATAGAATCATAAATCAGAATGAATAAAGATATAAAAAAGAATAATGTCGGTGAAAAAGTTTGCGTATATTTCCCATTTCGACTGAGATAAAAGTACGCCTACAGGGTACCTGCTCCTTTAGAAAAGGTAAAGAAATTCTGGGCAATATAGACGTTCTAGACAGATCTCGAATAGCGTCGAAATATTTTTACTTTCGCCAAGGATGTAATTTCCGTAAAGGAATCCTATCTCTTACAAGTTACACCATTTTGCAGGCTGTATGTTCCTAAATGGAAAGTATTTTACTCATAATGAGGCTTTATTTTAGCTTTATTAGATTTTTATGTATAAAAAACATGGAAGACCATTGTTTCGGAATACTGTTACTGTATATTTAAGAATGTTCTAGAGACTATATTTATACTAGTCTCTATGTCAAATGCGTTTGCGATGTAGATAACAATATTATAATATAACATAAAATCAAAAAAAGGATTTGAAGTTAGAACTCAGCACTTTTTATACAAGC
Source organism: Eurema hecabe (assembly GCA_026213755.1). NCBI lineage: Eukaryota > Metazoa > Arthropoda > Insecta > Lepidoptera > Pieridae > Terias > Terias hecabe. The sequence goes on along the minus strand of JADANM010005075.1, from coordinate 2,459,805 downwards.
AAATATTTGACTTTTCTCTATTACTTCATCTATTAATTCACTATTTAGTATTATAAGCTAAAATGTTGTATTATACTCAACTGTAGAAGCTAGAAAGTTATCGACTAGTGACTTCGTAAAAATAAACGAACGATCACTAACTTTCAACCACTCCTACAAAAGGGTAATTGCTTTCTGATAAAACTTCAGGATTTAAAAGCGTAGCTTCTGCTTTCTGTATTTTTGCCATTAAGACTATTGTTTGTAGTATTATCGAAGCACAATATTTTATCGCACAAAATAACGGTTGAAAAATTTTCTGATATATAATAAAATGAAAAAGGTTTCAGTTTTAAAAGTATTGTATTAATTACGTATGGGTATATACAATGAGTTCGGAGTGGTAGAGGCTGAATTTGCCCTTCTCGTCAGAGGTGGTACCACCTTTTCAAAGAAAATCGACGTCAAGTAATGGCATTATTAGTGATGTCATTGCCTTTAATGGTTGATTGGTAAATGGAAGCACCGGAGTCCCATTTTTACCCTTTTTTTTAAATGTGCTTTTTGACTGTTCATGGGCGAAGGTGTTGGGTTTCCATAATAAATTGAAGGACTCGAATAAAAAAAAAATACGTTACATTCTTTCACGTTATGTATCCTTATGAACTGTGATAATATATTAGCAAGAAATTGAACACTTTAATCTTAATCGACATAATTTATATAACTAGTACATTTACATTTTATGAGTTAGCAAGAGCCTACAGTAGCTTTACTTTGACCTTACATAAGCATCCTTCCTACGTATTAAGGGTTATCAAGACGATCTATATAATAAGTCAGTCTTAACTCTTAAGAGATTCCACATGTTTGTTTGGGTCCCTTAAACTTGACCCTTGTCTTTCGAGACAAATATTTACCAAGCATTATTAATATCAAAGTTATTTGGTCGTTTAAGGTCGTGCTTATAAAGTATAATATTACACACAATACATAGTAACAGATACAATGTCATAAAATAATGTAAAGATCCAAGTAAAAACAATCGTTTTTGTTATTAAAATAACGGAGTATTTATTTTTACACATTTTTGAAATATATTGCTTATCTAACCACCGCAGGTCATTGACTCACATTGATCCTATTTATGTATGAATATTGTAATGGTTATTGTTTTTATGTATAGTATTAAGTTATTAACTATTTGTACAATATTATTCTAAAAGAGCAACTATCAAAAATTTTTGACAGTTGTTCGCTGTAGAAACTGCTTTCCGAACTGTTGGTGAACTATTGTTCTATAATATGACGATTAAAACGTTTTTCTATATGTAGCCTAATTAAATAAAGACATACTTGATTTGACTTGACTATTAAATATAGAACAATGTATTAAGTAGGTTAAGAAACAAAGGTCGTCACTTGGAAGTTAGAAGTTATAGATAAAGCAATGAAATTTAAGGCACAAGAAGGTTGTAAACGTTATTTCAGTTCACTGAACCGACGACCCATAAAATAAACAAATAGGTTCTCACAGTTCTAGAACCTATCTATTGTGTATAATGTAACCTAACAATTTTAAAACAATTTGAAATAACCGCAATGACACACGTGTGTTATGCAAATTTAAGATTTATGTGTTTCTTTCGGGTCACATTATGTATCAGAACAAGACATTAATAGCCATTTTTCAAAAAAAAAATCTAATCGGTTTATGCATGCATATTAGTTTTAAGGTAGCAATTGAAAAAAAATCAATAGAAATGAAAACGTATTTATTAAGGAAATTGGATTTTGATCCTTTCTTTCTTTTAAAATAATTTAGATAAGTAAATTTGCAGTAATAGAAAGAAAAAAAAAAACGAAATAATACAATTATATCGCATCGGTGTCTGGGTATTTCTTTATACAAAAACCCGTACTCTATCGCTATTTAGTAAGAGACTGCTATAAACAATTATTATAGCAAAGTTTATAACGAAGTTAATTGTACGTATCTTCACAATATAACTGACACTTGATGGCGAACATTTGGGTACACAATTTAACGTTAAATCGAATACAATATTAGAAAACCCTTACTTGTTAGAAAAGGTTCTTGTTGTTTGGGAGGGTTGGATAATAAAACTGAGTTGAAGAACTCTTAGAATTTAAGTGTGAGATTTAAGTTATAACCAAAATATATTATGAGTCACTTAAAAAGTGCTCTTAAATATAGGACACTCAGTGAAACAGGTAATTAAAGTAACTCAACGTGTTCCGGATTTCTATATTTTCTAACTTTACCTGCTCAAGAAAAAGGTGGCTTTCATTTGGTAAACAAAAAAACCCGTAAAATTTATGTAATAAAATACCTAGAAAACTCATAAGATTTATATTTATCTATAATAATTATAATTAATAATTAAGCTTTTTAATTTTCCTCATCTCATTTAATAAATTGTTAGTAATGTGTTAGTATACATTTCATTACAATCTAGTTATTAGTATTGTTAGTTCTTACTTCAGAGATAAGGATATATTTATCTATACTTCTTTAAATTATAATAAATTAACGATAACGTTCAGTAATATTTACCATAAAGTCGGTTCAAACAGCTCAAAACTTTCTTATTGTGAAATACTTAAGAGCAATTACGATCTTCATAAACTGCCAGCCTTCGGATATCGTTAAAATATTTGGGGGATGCTTCCCCTTAACTAAAACTAATTACAATTAATCAACGTCCCGATCGCGAACGGATAAATATGATTTGGATTTGTTCGCTTAAAATTATTTACCTATGTATTACGGGTTATGTAAAGTAAGAAAATACTTTTTTGATTTATTTTATTTTATCAGCTCCAGTTACATTGCCGGTATATAATATTATGTTGGTATTATACCAAAACTTCCTTTTTAATTAACTTCCTAGTTAATGACTTTATTACGAACAAAAAGACCAGGTGAAGGACACTGCTATTTATTAAAAGTGAGTATAGTTAATATTCTATCTTTAATAAATGTGCTTCATTGATCTTTTTTTCTGTACATTATTTCATAGCTATGAATTTTGTAATAATTAAACATTCCTATTAACAGGCAAGTTAACATACCACAGCAAATAATACCTTGTACTTTTTAACTAACAATGGTTCAATAATTATCTTTCGCTTCTATAGATAATAAAAAATTGAAAAACCATAGCAAATTAGTAACACGTAAACACAGACTAAAGTTCAACAAGAACAGTCTATTTGCAATAACGATAACTCAAACAGTAGCTTCACTAACATGATAAAGTATGCGTATACTTTCAGGCGAGTTGAAATTTTTATGCAACCTTCGCGGATGCTTCCTCATAACTAAAACCCGAGTATTAGCGGTTATTTTTATCGTAGCTTAGTTAATATTATATGAAGCGGTCACGGGCTTTGGCCTTAAAATGTTTCTTACTAGAATCATGGTTTTATAGATATTATAACTTGCCCAACAACTTATATTTATAACTTTGTATTATACATATAATCCTTCCTCGTGAATCAGTCTATCTTATAAAAATGCCGCATGAAAATCGGTTGCGTAGTTTTAAAGATATTTTCAGATATAGGGAAAGATAGAAGAAAGCGACTTTGTTTTGTACTTTGTAATGATAATAATATCTACAAGTTGCTATAACAAAAGCTCTGCTTAGCTTCGTATTGGCGATGTTTTTTGGGCTTTTTTGATTTAACTTTAACTGTACTAGTCTGGTTGGAATCCAGTAAGCTAAGCAGTTAACTTTAAAAATTATCTACAGTTTCAATGTTTCAAAACAGCCTATCACTGAAATATATCATTAATTGAATGGACATTCCCTGTATTAAAAAAAAACTAATGTAATGAATCTCTCAATATTAGGTACTTAGCTTAATTATTAGTTTATATAAAGAACCAATATTTAAAACAAGGTATTTTCCTAACACGTTTATGAATCACATCAAGACATGCAACCATGCTAAAAGTATCGTTCCCATGCAATATGCAACATTACGTGCGATACAAATTGCATTTTTCCTTACTTCACCCGATTATGAATATGCATGAGAATTTTTCAAGCATTGCATTTCGTTTATCGCTTTAAAAGCCAGTAAAATGGTAATATTTTTGTAATATTTATTGTATTTAAGGTTTATGTAATTGACGTTAATTGCATGCAAATGGTAACTTCAAGTCATAGCTAATTTAACAATCAAATTGTTATAGATTTGCCTTAAAATAAATAAAATCATGTTCATTTAAATAATTTGTTTATATCTACTCTTCTAGGTATTTCTACATAAAAAATGACTAAGGTTTTATTCTTAACAATATTAAGTAGATAATAGTGTATACTGTATATGCATTACGATAAACAGACATAATACAAAAAACTTTTTATTATATCCTTTTTAAATATCCAAGCTGTGTGTAACATGGAAGTGTATTTACATTTCTATAAAAGAAACCTCTGCTTTTAACCCAACATTTAGTCCATAATATATCAGACCTAAACGACATTAATATAAGTTTATATTACTATCTAGTAATCTTCAAGCAGAGCGTGACATGGAATTCGCAATTTACTTGCCTGTATCGAGTTGATGGCTAGATTTATTGGCACGATGTCGAATCTGAGGCGTCGATACAAGATCTTGTTACGTTTGTAAAACACCTCCATCTATTTTTAACGTTGGGCTTTTAAACGAGTTTAAAACATATAGTTATATCAATAATATTAAAAAAGATCATTGTGTTATTACTAATTTGTTGAATATGAAGTAACATTAAGTCATAATACATTTCTAATTATTTATATAGATACATTTGTGTGTATATTTTTAGGTTCCAATTACTAAAAGTGTGGAAGATCATATCTTAGAAGGGTTACAATATAAATTCAAAGGTCTTGTTCTGTTATTAAATCCACTGAATAAACACATATTAAATTTTTCATGAAGCTTTACCATGAGTTTTTAAAAAGCGCTCTTATGTGTGAAGATATTTTATATACACGGCCTAGCTGTATATTTATATACATTTACGTAGACTTCTAGGCTAATAAATTTATTGTTAAAACCAAATATTGTTAAACCAAACATCGCGTGTTTACAATCAATATTGAATAATGTAAATTTCAATGATGTTCGTTTCACCATGAGTTGATGTTGGAGCTCGGGTCAAGTGGTTTGACGAGCCTCTTTTAATATTTACCTCTTCTTTCTCCTTTGCATAATATAGCAATGTATGAGGGCTTAAGCTTTTTGCCGAATTTGCTTTTTTGTCGAGTTTAATTAAATTAAATGTTATTGGCAAAACACAGTTGTATTTAAGTACTAATTAATTTATCTATTAAGGTAACTAATTACTTTATGGAAATCTTACCGGTTTGTTGCTGTCGTTTATTTTAATTTAATTGAATACCTATAGTTATATTCTATATTTATTTTTTTGCATTTCTTTGCAATATGAGGAATAATATAAAAAAAAATAATTAAATTATCAATTCGCTTGGTACATAGTAGGTATTTTTTTTAATAAAACATAGAACAGAACTTCCATCAATATATAGAATATTACTCAGCGAAGGTGTTAATAATGACCGTTATTAAAGAAAATTGCCTATTATTTTAAACGACTATACGAGAAATGAAAATAAAACTTGAACGCGGAAGAATATACATGGTTCAGAAAACTGTTTTCATATGATTTACATTTGTTACAATCAGTGTGACGCAGTTTCATGCGCTTGAAAACCAACTATGCTCTTTCTTCAATAAATTTAGGCTCACTATACATGTAGAATTTCATACAAATAATTTCTCTTTTTATTGTCAATACAATTTTATGATCGGTTTGGTTCGGTTTAGTAAATCTTAAGATAAAGAGAGAAATCTAGGAATAAGATGCCAAAAACCCTTTTCTTAATAATAATAATATAACTGTTACACTTACCCTAACATAACAAGCCTGAAGCAGTTCTTTGGTGGTGGGGCCGACTCTTCGCAGCTTTGAGGCAAAGGAGTGCTCGGTCCTGGAGACTCCACGGTAGCCTCTCCGTCTACCCCAGCCCCTCGCCTGCATAACCATGACGTTCCACACTTATCTCTTGCATCATCAGCGGGCGCTGCGAACTGGCACTTCCTAGGTGATCTCTGCCTACCACCCGGAGATAGAGACGATTTTAAGGGAGATGACGGTGCTCTGACCGGACTTGACGACGCTCTAATTGGACTTGGGGCTTTCACTGGACTCGAAGTCTTCACCGGTGATGGTGATACTTTCACTGGTGATGATTGGAGGGAAAGCGCCCCTCGGTCAGTCCCGTTCAACATTTTCACTCACTTTACACTGAGTAACATTTTATTCAGTACTTTCGTAATTGTCGTATACAGGTTAGCGATAATACAGCTGTTTATTTTATGATAAATCTGATTAAAAAGTTATCGCGTTATATGTTAGAAGTATATTTTCATATTTATTTATTTATTTATAAATTCTTTATTACATGTAAAAAAACAACATTACAACAGATACAAAAAAGAAGAATATACATGTAAATGGCGGCCTTATGGCTGTTAGCCATTTCTAACAGGGAACCATACAGGAAAGGATAAATATGAAAAGATTTGCGAGTACTTATATATAATAATCATACTTTGATATATAAAAAGAAGCGCCTAATGCTATTCCAATAAACCACCAAACCCTAAACTAAATAATCAGTAACCAAATACGTGTGTAAATAAATGGCCACGAAGCTAATGATGATCAAATTACAAAGACTATTTATAAACTCAATTAAGTTCTTGAGTAAGTTTTCCAGAAAGCATTTCACAGAGCTTCCACTCGGCGAAAGACTAATTAACTCAAATAAGAACGAACAAGCTACAACGTTCCGACTTTCGATTGCCTGAAAAATTGGAATTCAAAGAATTTTGTCGATAATCAATTGTATATTTCGAAAACTAGTGCGAATATTTTTTAATCGATAGGATTATGTTAATGATATTTCTCTTTGTACTTAATATTATTAGTTACATTCATCTGTTCCAAGAAGTATTATAATTATAATTTAACTAGCTATTGCCCGCGACTCCGTTCGCGTGGACTTTCATATAAACTGTGACCCTCCCTTTCCTCCCTTATAATCCTCAAAAATTGTAGCCTATGTGTTATTCTGATGTATAAGCTATATTGTGGTAAAGTTTCATTCAAATCCATTCAGTAGTTTTTACGTGAAAGAGTAACAAACATCCATACATCCATACATCCATACTTACAAACTTTCGCCTTTATAATAGTAATTTAATTAATTATAATTATAATTAATGAAGATGTAAAAATATTGTTTTAAATATTAGCTTCGAAACCTTTGTCATATTTCAGTCTTTATTTTTTCTCTTTAAATACGAGTTAATTATAACAAAAGATTTCTGTTGTTTTCATAAAACTAAGCAATCAAAATTACCTAAATTTGCATATTACATTTTAACAAGATCACAATAGTACTAGAACAATCGCATTAAAATAATTAAAATGTTACAGTGGATATGAGTACAACTTCTACCGCAGCAAAGTTCCATTTAATTTTGTTTGAGTTTAAAACGTACGGCTTAATTTGAAATCTGATATTTGTATGGTAATTCCTTTCGATGTGTTATGCACAGATGATATTTTTAATTAAAATGCTTCTGAATTGAAATAAAATTTCGATTACTTTTGGCGCGATAAAAGCAATATTGCTACAATTTAATGGAATCATTGTTATTTTCACGAAATGTTAATGTGCAATTCTCTTATACAAAAGAGCTGCCACAACGGGTAATATCTCAATCATACATCTATACAATTCCATTGAAATTTTTTCACCCTTAGCAATAAAAACATAATAATATTTCTTTAATTTTTTTATATGACCATCTACTGCATCATAATGAAAATATCCAATTTAACTATCTATATCTATATATAAAGCTGAAGAGTTTGTTTGTTTGTTTGAATGCGCTAATCTCAGGAACTACTAGTTCGAATTAAAAAATTATTTTTTTATTGAATAGACAATTTATCGATGAAGGCTTATCGATTTAGGCTACATAACATCACGCTGCGACTTATAGGAGCGAAGAAATAATGGAAAAACAAATCAACGGGGACGAAGTCGCGAGCAACAGCTAGTTAATCATATTCTTGAAATTTAATATACCTTACTTTTGACGAAACGTACAGACGACATGAAATTATGATCCACGTAGTAGGAATAAGTAAAAATACACCGTGTATTCCAATAAAAATATTATAAAAATGTATCTCACTAAGCTTTATAATTTTCCTAGTAATAACTAAGCCATAGCGATAAGGCAGGCTTGATGGTTGTAACTCGTATTAGAGCGTTGTATGCATTCACGCTTCAATTGTCTTCGACTGTTTATGGGCACTCGGCTAGAAATATGCATAGATAAACCACATTATAGCAACACGGGATCCTAGTACTAATCCATCATTATAATGTATCTATAGTTAATAGATAAATTAGTTTTATAGAAATTCTTCCTCAGAATTTTACTCTGTACCAAAATCTTCCATTAAATGTTGAATACTATAGACAAAGATTTGAAAATAACGAATTGTTTTTTTTTCAACGTGCATAGCATAGTTATCGGTCACTATGTGACATTTAACTATTTCATATGTTATTCTTTTTTTATTTAGGCACAAGGAGCGATCCTCTGACCACCCATACTGCTAAGCAAAACGAGTTTTACAGCCAACACATTGGCGTGTTTTGATAATGTTTGTTAGTACTTTAGGCTACGGGTTGCGATTTCTTGTTTCACGGTATTAAGCTTCAGGTCGTGCAGAATATGTTTGTTTTCAATACATTTTGGAATGTTAAACATAGATCTTATAGCTTTGGTCTGATATCTCTCAAGGATTTCTATATTGATATTACTTGATGTACCCCAGAGTTCAATTCCATGTGTCCAAAAAACGAATTGTCAAATGGAAATCTATTAAGAAAATCAATCAGTCTTTAGTTAGTAGAATAGTAATCTATACAGCAAACTCAACCACCAAATACACCTAAGTTTGATCCAATAACAAATCATTTGACGCTTCAAAATGGCAATATTGTAACTAACAACAATGTGTGGGTAAATCAAATATCGCGGCGGGCTGACAAGTTTTAATTGGGTCATTTTGGCCAAAACCCGCGTTCGTCGCTTCGGGCTATTCCAGCGAGAACGGAACGTCCAATAAAATCAGATGATAGTTAATAAACGGTACGATGTAACTTGCTACATTGCTGCAAATAAAATCGTGAGACGATTACGACTTAATGCGTTCTCAATACGATAAGCATATAGCGATTTTCACATTACCTAATCTATTTTTATGAGACCATATTTAAATCTACCTCTAGATGGATAAAATAAGCACATAGGAACCTATTCTTTACTAATCCGCTTATAATTTTATTTAAGTTGATTTTGACACGGCTTTAGATAAAAAATAACAATTTTTATTCTTACACTTGGAAAATCCCATTGATTTTTAAATGCAACACAACAACAATCACGCCAAACTATCTGCTCCATTCCTTCTTATCAAAGGTATAATGTTCAACAGCCACAACATTTCGTAACACGGCTTGGATTATCTAACATAAAGCAGTGTAGAACGGTTTTCCGATAGCGTAATTAGAATTTTATACGAATCCAATGTCGCTGCGCCAGCTGACATCAGATCTGTGTGATTAGCCGTTAATATCGGGCTTAATGGCCGTCTCATAAAATGTAACGTGACTCGAGGACTCTTAGTATTAATGACGATACGAGACACGTGGGAAATTATTAATGGCTCTAGTTTGGGAATACGCTATTGAAATGTTAATCATAATGTTAGTTTGAATGTGATTGAAGGACGCGGTGTTTTAATTAGATTATTAACTTAATATTAGAACAAATGAATCAGGATTTTTTTCATGTATTTCGTTAGCTTGTTATACGAGCGGTCCACTTTTTTCTGCAGTATAGAATTTCCAGATGAGTGGTTCCCACAGGAATACGGGATAGAATAACTGAGATATGGGAGTAGCAACCAGAGAGATTTTAATTGGCACAGCGTTGTGAAGTGTCCGTACCTACGTGGATCATACGGATGTATGATCAATTCAATTTTATATCCGTATGGGTAATAGGTCAAGTGATAAGATTGATACAACCTCACTTTTCAGAACGAAAGTCTCAAATATATACCTACAAAAATTTTGTTTTTTTAATTTGCGATACCTACTTTTTGTACCTAATGTAGTGTATGGATACTTGATTTATCTATCTTCATTCTACATAATTAATTAATCGTTTTTACGTAGCACTTATACAATATATTGTATTGTTTATAAAACAAAGACGTTTTTTCGTGGTCTATATAGATACAACACATGGAAGTTTTACAGGAATACGAGTATACGCTCACATGGCGAGGTCGCTAATATATAATAAAGGTTGTTATTATTTCTTACAATTTTTAGCAATTTATCGGATGAAAGGTGTACTTTTCTTTCGTTTTACCAAAGTCACTATTACTTGAAGTAAGAAATAAAATCGTGAAACAAAAAGTATGTTTGCTAAAGGGCAGTAAGGCAATAAACGCCCACAACGGAATTACTCTTCGAAATGAAGTCTGTTTTATTTCTTCAAGTTTCATTTTTATTGTTGAAGGCAATGCTCGTTAAATTATTATTTTAATATCTGTAGGTTGGTAATCCTATGCTAAGAACTACTCACTGAAGAAACTTTTCCAATCTTTTGTGAATAAATGATTTATTCTTTTAAGTAAAATTAAAACAGCTTAAAGCTACATGAGCTTATTTCATACTTTTATTATTTTATAGATTTTATTCCCTAAACAACAAAAAACGTTATTACATCGTAGCTAGCTCCAACATTATCGTCGAATTCATTAATTCATGGACGGTGCAAACTTTATTAATATCGCGAAGTTTTTGATCAATTTTGTAGCGTGATAATAATGCAATCAACTGATAAGGAAAACCATCAATCTCATTGCGATTACTAAAATGTACGGCGAGTCGGCGACAATCAATGTCATTGGACACGTCAAACTATTCATAAGTTTTTTTAAATGATAATTAAAATTCTTCATGTGTATTTCATACTAATAATATTATAATAACACCATTTGTATAAATCATTACTTTGATCGTCATTATAATTTAAGAATCTTACGGCCAAATAATCATACGCAAATTGAATTTAAGAACGCCTTAAGATTCGTAATTCTGACAGAATTGTATGGCGAACTGTCAAATCGGACCTGTTTAAGTTGTATTTAAATTTGAGTTGCGTTTCAGTATTCAGGCATTAATATTAAATAAAATAGTGTCGTGAGAAGAGTTAAAAAACCACTCATATAATTTATGATTTTCAAAATTAATTTACATTTATTCAATGAAATATTTTAGTGTTCCAATTTTATCTAATTTTAAATGATTTTTTTAAATCTTTTGTGTCTTAAATATTTAATAATAATTTAAAGTCAATAAAAAATAAAAAAAATGGGTAAGCTAATACTTCGTTCCTTACTAGGGTTACTTATTGGGTACAATTTATTTCGACAAATCTTTGCTTATTAGACTAATTACAGACGTTGGTCTTATTTAGATCTCGAAGGCTACCATCGATTACGAATTCTCTCTAACGAAATAACAACACACACTGGGTGGCTTTTAGTTATGCCGTGAAGCACTTGGCCTAGATTATCTTAATCGTCAGATGAGACGAGTTAACGACCCGTTCCTAGGCCACTTTGCCGTGTCTGAAAAGTCTATGCGATGAGTGACTATAGGAAATGTCTTGTCTCTTTGATCATGATAATCCTACTCATATTATCAACGCGAAAGGGGCATGACATATACATATGTTACTACATTGATTTGGCTTTTGGCAGGCAGGTAAATTGAACAATTTAAACCGGTTTTAACATGGAAGCAATGTGGGAAATATATATGGAATTTTTGTTTTTCAATATTTACCTTTAATAACGCCTAAGTTCTTAATGGACTTTTTTAGCAAAGACGAAGACATTCTCAATTAAAAATCAATTTCGAGTGTTTTATTTTAAAATTGCATTAACAATATTATTATAAAGTAATCTTTATAGTTTATACGTAACGTAGCTTTTGTATGTACCTATTTTACTTTTAGCTAATATTTAAATGTGTAAGTCACATTAATTGTCATGAGTGACCAAAACAGTTAAATGGTACATAAATTAATTTTTAATAAACAATAAACCGACTTCAACATAAAAAGCAAAAAATAAATTTGCTTCCCAATTTATACGCATTTTCATATAGATACTATATAGAAATGACTTAATAGTTATTTTATAATTTTGAAGTCGGTACCAAGTAAATGCTACAACAATCTATACAATATCGATTTTACCAAACAAACACTTATTGTTATACTTGACGAATTGAGAACCTCCTCCTTTTTTGAAGTCGGTTAAAAAAGCATCGCTTCGAACAATTAAACTCTTTAAAATACATATAGAAATAGCAATTTACCCTTCGTTAATTTATTATGGTTGTTATACGCATCACTGAACCGATGCGTTCTATCCGATAATGCACTGCTATTTTCATTGTAATGAAAGAGCAGTTTTAATTAATAGTAACATGATCATTATCGAATATTCCTTTGTGCTCGCGGGAATTCCGTTGCCTTTAAAACGCATTTCCATCAATCATCATATTTACACGAACAGAGCTATGCGAATTGCAACAATTTTCATTACAATAACAGCTCTGTATATTTAATTATTACTAGCTTTGTTCTGCGTTTTTGACCGCATTTAAACCATATATTTTGAGGCAGTACGAAACGATAATTATTTAATTGTTAATAAAGTACTATAAGGTTTTTAAATGACAGACTTCGTTCGAACTTTGAAATAACTCCTTCAACCTAAGAAAAGATTCTTAAGCTCAATCAATCAAATTTTATCAAAATCGGTTCAGTTTTGATATTAAATATTTCAGGACATTTATACACAGCGCCATCTAGTTCCAAACTAAGCCGAAGTTTGTGTTTAAATGGCAACTAGATAACGGAATAAATTACATATACATACTTTTCTTTTGTAAATACATACATACAATACATAGCAACACCCAGACCCCAGAATAATACAAATTTAAATTACAAATATATTTTTCCGGTGTGGGAATCGAACCCACGACCCTTCGCGCACAAAGCAGTTGTGTTACCACTGCGCCTAGCGGTCGTCAAATGTGTGATTGTGACGTAATAACATGTAAAATACTAATAGTAGCAATAAAAGAACCACCGCATAAATTAGACAGCATAGGAGTTTTTATCAAATCCATAAATTATTCCATATGTAAGGATGCTACTTTGGTACTAAGAAAAACTTTCCAAGTTTTCAAGTTACGCTCGTACAATTTAATTGACTGTGACGGAGCACTTTTGACGTTTACAAAGAATTCCTAATGAGCCGTTACAAAATTGTTTATAACTAAAATACGAAAGGCTAAAATTGAGAATATAACAAGTTTGCTCTTTGATTGGCAATTTTCCTTCAATCAAGCCTATAATTACGATTAACGACTTTAATAAAGCAACTTTACAATATACTAGCCGCGTTTCACTGTTTTACTCGCGAAGTTTTAGGTCCAGTAGCAAAAGCGTGATAAAAAGTATGTTACATACGTACCTATGTGTACAAAGTCATTTTTCCCTGACTGATTTGAAGCGAAGGCATTGACTTCTCTTCATAATTAAACCTTCCGTTTTGATAACCGGTACAAAGTTTTCTATAAGTCTATTAAAAAGTTACGTAGTAGTATAGATTATTTTATTAGTGAAAAATAAAAACCATTCCAGATAATATTTAAAACTAAGCTTGCTGTTTTCCTTTTCTTTAAAATAGCCGTTAGGTCATTTTTTTCTTAGGCCCATAATTAACAATTCTTAACAATAATTTTAATACAGCCAAACTTTCTACTAAATTTAATCACTTCTGCATTACAAATCAGTCGAGCGAAATAAACATCTGGTCCGGGTAGTAAGCCTCAGTTAATAATAACAAATAATTGACTCATAAAATTTCATTATGAAATTACTAAGCGGATTATTCATTTAGGAGCTACAACAGCCAGCTCTTGACATTATATCCAATTTAGCGAAATGAGATGCAATCGCGCTTACAAATGGATACATTACGGTTTTAATTTCAAATTGCGCTTTAGGGTAACGCGGGTGAAGTGTCAAGAAAGATTGTTGAAAAATAAAATACCACTTTGCTTTTGTAGTATAACACGCCTCGAATTATCACGCACGCATTATTATATTCTGTTCTTGAAAAACTCTATCTATTAATAAACTGTATCAAAATCTGGACGTAGACATCGATAAAGCAATTTTGTATAATCTGTGATGCTTTTGAATAATTCAACGATCACACTTTTGACTAGACAATCTATTTCATATCTGTTATCTGTAGTATAAAATATATATTTCAATAATTTGTAATTTCTTACATTTTTATCTTTCCAACAACGGAATAACTATCAAATATAAGCGAGTTTAAGTGGGTGATAATACAATGGAAAAAAACAATTAATTAGTTCAGTTCCAGCTTCCAGAATTGTTTTAATACAATTTAATTTAAAGTTTCTTCTCTATTGTAGTGGACTAGTAAAAAGATCTGTAATTGTAATTTTAAAATGTAAAAAAAGAATATACTTAGTACGTAGTTAGAATGAATACTAGGTACACTACGTAGTCCTATAATAAAAGTTATCAGATAAATGTTACTGGCTCTTAAATCCCGACTTTTACGAATATCATTACAAATAAAACGGATCGTAATGTAAAGCGATGTTATCCTCACAAATACACATTTTCTCGACAGAGCCGTGTAATACGTTTTCAGAAGTTGACACATTACGTTTAATTTAAGCACAGATCCCGTCGTACTGACATTACAAATGATCTTAGTGTCAGATTATTTAAGTCTCGTGACAAATTTGTACAACAAACAAGCGCTGCGGTGCTGCGTGCACAATTTCGATCTTTAGACTTTAATTAAACTAGAGGGAATTAGAATGAAGAGTCGAAATTCGTGATAAGTTGTGAATATAAGATTGTTGACTTGTCAAACATGTGTAATTGTGAACGTATGTCTCTATACTATATCAATATTGTTTTTTACCGAATATTTACGTGTAGTACAATGACTTAACTCTTTACAGTTTTTAAATAAATTATATTCTATCTTAAGTTAATATATTATGCCGTTTATTATTGAAAAATACTTTTAACAAAATATTCATAGATACCCGATATTGCCCATAAATTACTCTCTCTATAAAAATACCTTGTCAGCAACGATCTATAAATTTATAATTTAAACAAAAATGTAATTGTAATAATTATACCATTGATTGTAACGTTACTTGTAAAATGTTTACGCCATTTACCTGTGCTGAATCAAAGAAACTTTTATTGAATCCCTTAACCCCAAAACACGTTCATAATTAGAGCTGAAACCACTACGATTTTACGTTCTCACATAATACTAAAGTTTAATACAACCTTCAACATTAAATTGCACAAACTACGCTCAGCTAAAAATTGCATTTTGCGAGCTCGTAAAACTGGTTGCTTTTATTACCATAATGCAAGTTTCTTTTTAAAAATTTAAGAGCAAAGACAATATTAAAAATAAGTTGGAGTCTGAGTCTTTTTAGGTTTCTCATTAAGCTGTAATACCTTATCTTTACTAAATAGCAGTTAATTAATTGTTAAATACAATGATATAACAAAACAAATAGAGGCGACATTTATTTTTCAAGAAGATTTCAAGAAGTTCTTGCTTTTTTATTTATATCATATACATAATTAAAAATAAATTATATTAGGTTCAAGTCAACAGGATTACTCATATAAAAATAGCCTACAGTAATCCTTACGATACATATATTTCTTCATTTCGTTCCTTCTTAATAAATTTATGTCCAAACACTTTTATAATACCAATTTCATCGACCGCCAAGGCCGCGAATGAATGAATAAAAGATTTCAGGTGCGATCGTTTTCTCTTAAAATAAAAATGAAGATAATCGCCCTGTGAAATGGTTATATCGTATTGTACCATTTGAATCTCATATAAGCATTACCGTAAAACCAGATTTCATTTTCTTCATCCTTAGGTACACCTAAGCTTTATTTCCACGTTAAAAGTAGTACAATAATGTTAGATGAATATTGTTTTATAGTAAAAAATAATGTTATAGGTACATAAGAGTTCACCGTACCTACATTTGTATCAGATAAGGTTATTACAATTTAACGAAATATTAAACTAGTAAAGATAAAATAATACGAAAAAGCTATACCTACTTGTAACTAAGTGGTATTGGAAATTCTATTTAATTTTCTAAATGATACTATCATAGTGGTTTAATTGTGTTTCATAAATAACCAATTTAAAATAAAACGGATATATAGCACTAAATATCACATACTATGCTATTTTACTATCTTGCGGTTGCTATATTACAAAAAAAATATTTTTTATAGTAACCCACTCTTCTAACTAAGCGGAAATTACGCTACAGGTGGTGGAAACCGCTCTAAGCGGGAAGACTGTCGTGTATTAGATTTTGTATTGCATTTTAATTTTAATCTTATGATATACAATGTTATACATAAACGATTTCATAAAATTAAATATTACGTAGCGAAGAAAAAAAGTTACTGCGATACAACTTCTACTTATAACATTATTTTTTTTGACTTAAAAACATACTTATTGTAAAATATGTAATTTTTACATATAATGTTTTCTACTACACAATTACACTAAACATCGAATCAGCACTAAATGCTCGTAGCATCGTAGCCGGTCTACGGCGTAACGCGAGTGTCTACGGCCGTTGCTCGAGTGGCACTGCTATGAACTACGGGGATGCCAGCCTCCGTCATACTTCTCGTATTATTCAAATAAATTCCTGCTTTAATTTATACGATTGCGGCTACGATATTAGAAAAAGTTGTATAATAAACACATTGAATGAAATGCTTTCTCCGTATCGGTCTTTTATTCTATTACTTAGAATTATCTGATATGAGTAAGAATATAGTTTCATATTAAAAAATACATACCAATAACAGTGATAAGATTGGATTAAGTTAAGATATGCTGTATAGATTAATAATGACAAGTAAATTTATTATTTTAATTTTAATTCGCAATTTCATTTCAAGTATAGGTAATTTTTAGATTGCAAAGTAAAGGTATTAACAACTTCATACATTCGTATTTTATATTTGTAAGTTTCTCCATAGTTAAAAAGAACTAAATGAAATAATTCATTTTCCCTAAATTGTGTCGGCTTTTAATATGGTATCCCTGTTAGCTGTGCTGAAACTACAGCAACAGATAACTGTTGCGTCCACCAATATCAGACGCTATAAATCGGCGCTCAAGCCTCAAATGCCAAGCCTTATTGTGTTTACTTTGTCTAATATACTAAATTAAATCTCATATTAAATTATCTATTTTACTTTTAACTTAAATGTTGTATAAATTACTTTTTTCAAATTTGAAGGTCTGAAGTGCAGTTTTTAACAATTTCGTTTTCCTTCTGTATAATTTGAACTGTTTAACAAGTTTACTGCGTTTTGAGCAACAAGCCCAAGCGTGTCTTCTAGCTGGAGGTGAAAATCTAGTTCTTTCACTCAGTGCGGAGGGCCACTATGTCAATATTTCTATGAGTATGACAGAGATAAATATATAAACCATTATTGTTACTTTTGAGCTAGATATAGGTGTTTTTAGAAACTATATTTTTTGAGGATGAAACGATCTCAAACGCAAAGTATTGAAGTTTAATTTTGCATCAAAATGACCTCAAACGCACTGAAAGTCCGTCAAAAATGGCCCCGCAGTTAACGTGTTAAAATAAAACAGTTTTTTTATCGCTCACAAATACTTCCTTAAATTCTTTTTTCTTTCTTAACATTTTTTTGTTTTCTTTTATACCTTTTATTTAATAAATGACAGTGTAAAACCAAAATAACAACATAGCACAAAACAGCATTCGGAAACTGAATTGCAGTGCAGAACTCATCTCCGAAAACGGATTTAGTAGGCTGGCTTTTGTTCCGGCTTCCATTAATACGGGCTTGGCGTTGTCACATCCAATGTTGCTGCCAATAAATCCTATAGAGCCTGTTCCTAACTTGTATTGCAAAGGCTTTACATTACACTTGTTATATCATATAGTTTTAGCTTCATTGTATGTTCAGTATAAGCCTAAAATATGTTAGGTCTCAGTTTAGAAGTTAACCCTAATTCATATAAGGCGTGGCTCGATCTCCTACAATTTTTACAATTTTTTTTTTCATTATCGTGACATTATTAAAGTATTTTTTTGATATCCTTAACTTTTCGCATCCATGGGTAGGTAATAACGAGGCTTTTTACACTTTAATCTTATGAGTTACCGGCTAATTATGACTATATGTAAATTATTTCCGAAATGCTTTTTGTAATTTTGAGGGTCATAAGCTTCTTATGTAGGTATTGTATCTAAGATATTAACACAATTATTATTCAACACAACGTTACAATATAAAATTATTCCTAACGTACTTATACGAGTATACCTATAAGATATTATACATACGAGTTTATGCGAAATATATGTAAAAATACTGTATAGATATATGTATTTGTCTCCGTATAGATTTGGCTGAAATGTATATATATTATTATTTATATGCTATTAAGTCTTTCAATTATCACACCATTATAGATGGTCAAGAATTTACCTTAATATTTATTTATTTAACACGTACCAAATATTAACAAACAAAATAATTATAAGCTATAAGACAATAAGTATTAGCTATGTTAGCTATCAGAACATTCATAATATACAACAAATTCGCATTAAATAAACTACTATTTTAGACCCTCTTACTCGATGCGGCGCCGAGGTGACTCTTAAGAGAGACCAAACGTTCAAATATTTCTCACCTTACATCTTATTTCGCACGTATTAAATATTATACTTTTCCGCCATATACAACTCGTATACGAAGCCTTTATTATTACAACAAATTTCAACTTAGATAATACCGACCTATAACTGTTTGCATATTGTAAATTTATTTCAACAATAAAGTATAAGGCATAAACTCGCGTTTATTATAGACAGTGAGTTATTAACGTTCACAATTTATGGATTTCCTTATTTTTTTTGTTGTATAGGATGTTATGATATTTACTTTAACTTGGGACTTCCAGATTGAATTGAATTCTATTGAATTAATTCCAATGAAGATTTGTACCTATACGAATGTTACATTATATCGTATTCGGCATTATTTTTAACACATTGAGATCGATCTAGAAACATATTTACTATGATGTTATGTACATATTAACGGTAATAGTCCTAATTTTACAATTATAGCATTATTCCGCATTATGTGGAATAATGCATAACGTTGATTGTTTTAACAACATCTCACTTCATTCATATAATATCAAAACCTTTCAAAAGTACTAAGTAGTGCTTTCGCTGGATGCATGTTATTACACGTGCAGGGCCGGGAAATTAACAAATGCTTTTCATTAATTTGATATTGATCGAAATGTCTAGGAATGTTCATCTCTTCGATATCTAACTGGACACCCTAGCAAACAAGCTCGTTACAGAACCCCAGCTGTTTAACCCAACTAGCTTTTAGATCAGCTTTAATATAAAAAGGCTATAAATCACATTAAGGCACTTATTTATCCTAGTAGGGATGCTATTGGCAGCTTCGTTTGCATGGATAGGCAAACGTATTTGTCATTATAGTTCGAAGAAACGATTAGAAGTAGATATACGTGACATTGCAATGGAATGCTGACACGCTATGTATTAGGATGGCAATACATTTCTGGTTTTATAGATTTTTACAATTTTTTAAGTTTTTTTATATGGTGGTGACGTCACGTCATGGGAATAAGAGAGGATTTGTGACAAGAAGTCTGGGAAGATAAAAGTATACACTATATCGATTATTAGGAGGAGGTATTCTTGATGATTAAATGGCTATTTTTCACCTATAGATATAACAGAGTAGCATTCGCTTTAAAAGTAAGAATTTAAAACATTATGAAATACAGTTCTTCCTAATTAATTTGTATTTATGTATGGTACGATATATGTATAATTATTTATAACTGCCATAAAGAAAGTCTGCTCTATAATAGGAATACAGTACAAAAACTTAATGATTATAAGACGTGTAAGTAAATTTGCAAGCTGTAGAAAAGAGCAATAATTACGCAAAATGGACACAGTAATTGCCAGCGTCAATATAACAACGGCTAGGTTTTTTTCTAATCACCCAGAAGATAAATGGATGTTTTGTAACCTTCCTGAAACAAACTCAGATGAATACAGATAAGTCATTGTTGTTTTTACAAACTCTTTGTTTATTTTATCTTAACGTATTACACGTAGATATTATTATTATTATTATCTATTTAATTATTAAGTAATAAATTTTTGCGCGGATTATTATGTAAGTGGCTTTGAGATGTTAGTGTTACCATATATTTTTAATTATGCGTTGTAAATGGGTAAATAGGTACGTTTTTATTAAAATAAATTGCAAGTAAGACATGTAGTCATTAATGATTGAATAATAAATGTATGTGTATTATGTGCAAAAACGTTAGAATACTTAAATTGAATAAGAATCCTTACGTACAATAATGTCCATCTTGCAAATAAAGCTATAAATCAATGACCGTTACTAATATTATGATCTTTATGGCGTATCAATTTCGATTTGGGTAATAGACTCGATCCTGCTGTAATAAACTAAAGGAACAATAAACGAATTCTATTTGAGCGTGTTTTTATTTTCTCGATACATTTCACGTAACATTTCAGTTACTTTCAGGTTTTATTGAACTCAATCAATTTTGTTCAGTTACTTTTATGGTCGATCAAAAAGAGTTACGAATTTGTATTGTTTTGTTGTCATATCTTACTCGGTCTTAACTCTAAAGTAGGTCACTTTAGACCCCTCCACTTTGCTATCGCTTTATCTATAGGTATTTCCATTCCAAACTATTTAGTATCTTTGCTATATTTTATAACGAAGACAAATATATGTTAGCCCAGAAATAACCTGAAATTTAGGAAATGCTTGTTGATAATGATTATTTTTGTTAGGTACATCATGGAGGTAATGTCACCTAAGTATAGTACGCGTCACGAATCTTTAGCGCTGAACGAAACCTGCGCAGAAGTTAAAAATAAGGTATCGAGGAAGCGGCGCGGCGCGCGGGGCGCGTGATCGTTGTCGAGCGTTGATTGGTTGTCCCAGTCGTGTTGTCTTTCTCGCACCAATACGACAATTACGAGCGCGATTCTACCGATGCGCAGCTATTCTCGTCAATCGCTAAACATAAATGACGCGTACTACACTAAACTGTTGCCTGGTTGAATTGGTGAAAAGTGAAAACCGATAGTGTGAATATTTTTTACACTTGTTGTACGACCCATATATTTTATGGTATTCTTTAGTGTTATGGTAAAATGTAATTTTTAAGGTCTCAACGCACTATTTTAGTCGAATTGGAATATATATTTTGATTTTGACTATGCTGTATTATTTAATATAATAATTTCGTAATCGATCTATCTACCCATTTAAGTTTGAATTTATACTTTGAATGCCAAATGACGTCACATTGAAGATGACGATGTGTATGATATTATATTATTGATATATGATATGCTGTCAAGCTTCTAATCAACTATTCAGAGGCATATTGCGCCTTGTTCGCCGCACACGGACTGAATTCATATTGACTCGTCACTTTTATGCTCACATCGGGGCAGTCACGTAGAATATAAATTTAACGCGCTCGGTTTGTTTTCTAATAAAATTCATTTGTGAAAAACATATTGAGTACAGGGTCTGTTAGAATATACTGTACTTATGTAAATATTTTTTTTGGGTTTTTTTCTTTTCAAAAATGTATTCGAATATCATTAGTTTTAGTCGGTTAGTGTCTAATATTTTCTCTTTACTTCTGAAGGGAATCTTTATTATGTGTATTTTTTTAAAATAGTCGAGATTAGGAGAAAGGATACCAATTTTGAAATTGTATTTATGTTTTCATATGAAGAGAGAATTCGTTTTAATTCTAGAATAGATTTAAGATTCTTAATTTTAAGTTCTTATGCCTTCAAATTACAGAAATAATAGAAAATAAAACGATAACATAATATTTCATTGCCTTTTATTCTTTACTATACATATAGAAATTAAATTTACCGAGAATATAGAAACTATTTGATACAGAAATCAAAAGACATCGATACAGAGATAAATTTATTAAAACTAGTGTATTTTATGTAAACAATTCAAGGTCAAATACAAAACTATTTAATACATAGCTTTTTTAATCAACAGTTGCAGTGTATTTCTATTCATTTTACCATTACCAATAACAATAAAAACGTTTTATTAAAAATAAATTCTAAATATACGGCAATTTTTATACAAGTCTGAAATCTAGAAAACTAATGAAAGAATTTCTTGGAAATTGAAACCACCAATTGCAATGAATTTATTGCAATAAATTTATAAAGAAAAGGTTTTTTGACACTTTGCTTTCTTTTCTAATAAAAGGCAATTAGATAATCCTCATTCACCCTACGAAAATGTATTAAATAAAACACTAAATTAGCCTAGAAATGAAATTATATACAATCATTATATAATAAACGATTTAATCACAAAAATAGCTAGACGTGGATCACCTTAACCATTTTTAAAATCTATAACGAACTTTTGACAATC
>JADANM010005075.1:2368842-2424269 GCA_026213755.1 Eurema hecabe | reverse complement strand
AAATTATGTTCCTAAGCCAGTTAGTAAAGTATGGCAATACATGCAATCGTTTTATCAGTCTGAATATAGGTACCTTAGGATTAAGAGTAAAATGTACACTGACACTGTATAAGTTTTAATGTGATTTATATTTATACAAATAGTAAATATAATTTGTGTTTTTTTAATTTTGTGAATAGTCATTTTTATTACGCCAAATTATACTTTATCTATATATATTACATGAATGAATTATATAGGTAATTTTACACAATAAATAGGACATTATAAACAGAAGAAATAGTATTTTCCTTTAGTGAATTATTGTAGAAACTATTGTAAATAAAAAGGCATTTCATATATCAATGACATTTATTTCATTGTATGTACAAAATCTTATAAATGTAATCGTTTTTCATACAAAAGTGTCCAAATTTAAAGTGTTTTGATTATTTGGAATGTTAAGACACTATTTCTCAATTGATCTCATAACTCCTAGAACAAGAATAAGTGATTAAAGCATCCACAATACTTTTGAAATGCAAAAGTAACATGTATATTGTATTCAGTCTGAATTGTAACAATATAACAATTTTAATGAAATTTGTAATACAATTTAGATACACGTGAAGGTTATTGGTCAAATAATTAAAGTTACACAGGTCACAAAGTCTAATTACGCTAAAAATTAAATACACCGCCTCGTCAACCCATTGCACTCATGTACAATAACTCTTTGGTATATGGTCCTAAAGCTATGTTTACACGAAACATTGGCCCCTTTGCTATTTTCAATGAGTTTCGTAAAAATTTGGACCATTCATATACACATTATTGATATTGCTTCAAAGTAGGGTGCAAAGGAGCCTAACACATTCATTATTGGTACCATCAAAACTATTACAGAAAAAATCAACAATTTTCTGCAAACGATAAAACTCTACAATTGGATACATAGTAACAATGTATACAGCTTAAATCTTTTTGGACAGGTAAGATTTGTACGCAAAATAAATACAAAGTTCTATTGTGTGCAAAAACTAAATGTTGTCTACTAGTATTGGAAATTACACATATTGATTTTTTACAGATAAAATAATGGATATATTTAAATCAAGAATATAATCATAATCTCACACTTTCGTAATACACTTTGATTCTATATAAATAACAATTCTCATAACATCTGTGGATAAAAAGAAAATAAACAATTTCAGATCATTTACAATTTGCATTGTAGTACTATATATTAAAAGCATAATCAGGACATGATATACATTTTTACTCAAAGGAATAGGTTTTTAAAGTTTAGTACCAATTAAGATTTGCGTTTGGAATATATATTTTGAGATATTTGTCTAAGGAAATGAAATATATAGGTATAAATTTTAACATTTAATACATACTACTTCAATGCCGAGTGATTAAAATATCACATCACTTTAGAATATGAAAATATCTAAGGTATCGTTTGTCTTATTGCTTACGTACTGCAAAATAACTCTACGTGCTTAAGCTACGATCGATAAATAAGAAAATAGTGTTCGCACAACTATAATTATTTAGAATTACTCACATTTGGACATGATCCGTGCGTTAGCCAATTACGAATAAAAAAGCCGACCAATAATGAAGCTCACACGTTCCTGTATTGTTCATGCTCGAGTATAAAAATACTAAAAACGGGAATTATAAGCATGTGCCGACAGTTCGTTGAGTTACAGATGCGTTATAATTCCATATACCCTACATCGTGGCACAGTCCGTCTCATATAACACAAAGCATCACATCACTATTCGAACGCACTAAGGTCTATAGCCATATCACAGCACTAGTCTTGAACTTCTCTATACGGTATCTCACTAGTCACTGTGAACGACTCGAAGTAGTGGTTGAGGAATTCGAAGGTTGGTCGTTTTTCTGGTATCGCGTCCCAGCACTGTAACATGAGCCTGTAGATATCATCTGGTAAGTAATGGCCGACCGGTTTCGGCATTCTGTAGCCTCTCTCCACTTGTTCTATGACTTCTTTGCCGTGGAGACCGGGGTATGGTATCTGGCCATACGTGAACAATTCCATGAGCAGTATTCCGTACGACCAGACGTCGCTTTTTATGGAAAATCTTCCGTAGATAATAGCTTCAGGGGCCGTCCATTTGACTGGGAACCTCGAACCTTGTTTGGGGCAGTACTCATTGTCTTCGATGACTCTAGCTAGACCAAAGTCGCATATTTTGGCAACATTATTTTCACCTATTAAAACGTTTCTCGCAGCTAAGTCTCTGTGTATGAGGAGTTTGGACTCGAGGTATTCCATTCCGGATGCGACTTGGGCCGCGATGTAGACCAGGTCTTCGAAATGGAGAGACTTTCCTTCCCCGTTTCTCAGAAATTCTAGTAGCGATCCTTTGCACATGTACTCTTGGACGATATAAACTGGTTCCTGCTGGGAGCAGACGGCGTATAAAGCGACTAATCTTTTGTGACGGAATTTTTTCATAATGGCTGCTTCTTGCAGAAATGCTTGCTTGGACATGGTGCCTTCTCGCAGGGTTTTGACGGCGACCTGTAAAAGTTGATTAAATTTATAAATTTATGATTATATTATATTAAAATTTATAATCTTAAAATGATACAATATATATACTATAAAATGGTACCATATATGTTTGTAAATTTATGACGTCGTTACAAAAATACGTAATTGGATATTAAACAATTTATACTTCAGGTTACAGCTACAATAATCATCATGAAAATCAATCTTTTTGATTAGCCATAAGCCAACATAATATGTACTAAAGTACAAGTTTGTGGTATTTATACTTCATACCTTTCTACGCGTATAATTTTTTTATACTTAGAAGTGGTGAGACGAGCTGGACGTACTCCTAAAGGATTCTTTTAAGATGGTGATGATTTCTAGTAAGTTCCCTTTAGCTATCTACTAACCTCTATACTGTTGCACCACTTGCCGTAGTAAACCTCTCCGAAGTTACCCTGGCCCAGCTTCTTGATGAGCTGTATCTGAGCGCGCGGTATCTCCCACTTGTCGCGCAGCTCTGGCCCCAAGTCCCACATCTGCGGCTCGGGCTTGGGGCACGGACGAGCCAGCACATGGCAGAGGCCTAACGCGTTCTCTGGAATCGGTTAGAATATCTCATCTTTTTTAACTGCTGTCTAAGTTAGTTGCTTATAGTGTTAGGTATAGTGTATTATTTTTGTTTTCGTGGTATATGGAGACATAATATAATAAAATGAGGTGAAGAAATCATTAAAATATCAGTTAAATTTAAAAGTTAGCCATCCTTAAACCATATCCCAAGAACACAACCTCAAAAAGAAGAAGAAAGAATGAGATACAACTTATAACCAAAATAATTTTTGTCAAGTTTTTAAAAAGAATAAGCGAGTAAATATAATTAGTTCGAGATAGCTATCAACCAACACCACTTAAAATTTTAAGTAAAAAACATAAGCATTAACAATACTAACACTAATAATAGAATCTCATAAAATGTAAACAAATGAAAATCACGAACTAGTGTTAAGTCTAAGTGTAACTCTAAATTACTGTAAACTGTAAGAAATAAATGGCTTTTTATTTTTATTTATTAGCTATTATAAATTATGTATACAGCTGACTTCAATTGAGCACAGAAATCTTATAAAGAACAATGAACTCACTTGTATACGACATGACCAGCGCAGGCAAACTGGGGAAGGTCTGGTTGGTAGCAATATAGAACCCTCCATTGTCCAGAGGTTTGATCTTATAGTGCTTCACGTGGTATCCCCTTCCTTCCTCCCAGTCCTTCACGCTGAGACTAAAGCCATGAGGATTATGCTCCGCGGGACGAACCAAAAACGTTCCTCGAGGATTGATTTCTGCCAGAAGTAGTTTGTCCGCCTCTTTCCGAGATACGTGAGGAAAGAACCAGCTGAAATAATAGGGAAAGAACAATTACTATATGAACTTTTCCCTTTCTACAAATATATGAACCTAAATATGGGTAACACCTAAAGGTGTAAAGCGTTCAATTGCGTTTATACAATCGAATCTTAGAGAATAGATTTATGTATCCTATCGATTTTAACCACACCTTATGTTAGGTCACACAAGACCACACCTTTGCAGAACATTCTGGAAAATATATACTCACTCTTCACATTCAACGGAGCTTTCTTCAGCCACAAAGTTAGCTGGCACCAATCCCTCCCTCCTCGTAGTGAGGTGTAGAACCCTCCACCAGTCTGGCTCCGCATCGCTCAGCACTTCCATTCGATCCCCCTTTCGGAAGGATATGTCGGATTCTGCTCGCGCGGTGTACGCACATAGCGCCTTTACAACGCGACGACCACCGTTTGATATACCTGAAGACAAATTATGTCTCATGTATTTAAATGTCATCTTCATTGCAATAAGTCTCGTATAGAGAAAAATACAAAACTAAATCTTAGGACAGAAACGATAATGATAGGATCATGAAAATGCTCTTTTATCTTTTGTTGCTTTTCGACTATACACACCATATTTGAATAAGAAATAACTTTTCTCAGCAAACATTACTAGATTATTGTATGATGTAGGTCATGCTTAATTTTGCGAAAATAGTACGCATTGGTCGGCAGTGGCCTCTGAGTATAAATAATGCGGATATTCATGTCCTACTTTTTGACCTAAATAACATAAGGCTTTATGCGACTACTACTATAGTGATAATAGACTAAATAATTCATTATTAATTAGAATACGCCTATTTTTTTATATATAATATAATATTATCTTGGACGCAGTCGCTACTGCTCCTGATAAATACTTATATTGTAATATCTAAAACGGACACTGATTTTTGATATTATTTTACCAGAAGAACGCAATTTATTCGGAAGTGTCTTGCGAACATTATTATCGATAAAACATGATTCAAGTTTTATGGGAAAGAAGTCAAGGAAAAAGCAATATATTTTAGCAAGATAAGACAATATTAGCCTTCTACCATTCAAAAGTCAAAACATGTCCAGCTAAAATAGTGAGCTTAAAAGACAGAATACGGTGAAAATCACAACTTCTTAGTGTTAAATGCAGCTAAAAAATATACTTATAAGCATATTAACATGTACGTACATGCTCCCGGGTTGCGCGTGCGCACGATGTCTGCGGGTCGACGCGACACGGCGCGGTTATTGGGCTCGCCCGTGTACCGCGTCTCCAACGATGGACATGCTGTGAACCCAGCCTCATTCTTCTTGTATGCTGGATATACTGAAATTTTATAGGAACTATAAGCGATTTAATGATATATAAAGAGATTTAATGATACAAGGGAAGGCGCTTCGTATTGTTGAAGCTAGTTATGAAGACAGCCCTTTTGTGCTTGAATATGCTTCGGTTCATTTGACACATATAAAATATATGTGTATAAAGAATTTTACTTATAAACATAAGACAGGGTATTGAGAATTCGTTCATAATTAAGAATTTGAAGTAAAAATATCTGCAAGCGAAGTGGACGACCGACTTACTACTATTCCAGTGAGAAACATTTGTGCAGTACCTACTAATTTGTAACAAAGCTGTAGGCTATAATACGTCTTTACTATACTTACTAAAGCACATCGAAATATCCTGTTTATTTTGAAATTCGCCAGTCATTATCAGAAAGAACAATCTCATAGATAACTAAAATTAGTGTTAGATTTATCGTCTATAAAGTACGAGGTAACTAGAAAAGCGATAGTAAATTAAAACGATTTTCATGTTAACACTATTTATATATGTTGATACTATTTGATAAACGATGTGACGAGTAAAACTTAGCAGTACATATGGTTTCAAGGTCACAGATTGGATTTGTTTTGTTTTTGTGTGTAATAGTCTAGAAAAAATAAAAGAATAATATCAAGAAAAGGGAGAAAGGACTTGATCCAAAGGTATTGATGTGGACTATGTACTATACCTTCTATAAAATCTAAACTAATGACGTACTCAAAACGATAGGACTATTCAAACATATTTTACTCAGCATTCAGCAATATAGAACTTTAATCAGATATGCCTCTTATAGTGATTGCTTTTAAACTGGGAACCCCTTCGTCGCCATTCATCGTTAACAAAGATAGCAATGAACCAGAAATGGCGCCAAGAAACTGGTACACTCTATATTCAAAAGATAGTTCGTGAGACGAGAGTATTGATATTGTGAAGGCTACTTACACTTGACTGGAGTTAAATAGGTCTTTGGCCTTAGTTCAACTTCGTTATCAGCTATGGTAATGATAAAACATTAATATGAAACAATATTTTGCTTGCTATTTATAATTTGTGAAGTACGAACTTTTGAGTACTCTTAGCTTTGACGGAAAGCTCGTTATGGAAAATCGAATAACTGTTGGCAATTTTCGAGGTCATTGTTAATGCTGTATATTTTTTCGTGGATTCGCAACGTAAAAAATGTTAAGTTTGTTTGTTTTGCTACAATTAGGTTAACGCCAATCTCCATAACCAATTTTACCGTAGGTTTCAAATTTTTGTTGAGCTTATCATTAAATTTCGTACGTCAAGAAAGAAAGCTAGATCTATATATTTTTTTCCTTTTATTACCCGACTGCCAAAGAAGGAGGGTAATGTTTTTCGAGTGTATGTAAGTATGTATGTATGTCTTTTCCTTTGTGACCTCCTGTAGCCTAAACGGCTTGATGGATTTTGATGTATGAGGTATCGTTAGATTTGTC
The DNA here is from genome assembly GCA_026213755.1 of Eurema hecabe. Lineage (NCBI taxonomy): Eukaryota > Metazoa > Arthropoda > Insecta > Lepidoptera > Pieridae > Terias > Terias hecabe. Next base: position 2,417,554 of record JADANM010005075.1, on the reverse strand, counting down.
TTGATTACGGGAGTGTCATAGGATACATTTTATCCTAAAAGTCCCACGGGATAAAGACATAATTACTCTTTTTTTAGTGTGCAGTCGGGTATTTTGTTTTTTTAATAATTATAGGATAACTTGTTACCTTCGTCTTTTATTCTCGTCATTACACTTATTTAAAAACATAATAATATTTTTTTGCATATTGTGTAATTAATTTTGGACCGACATCGTCTTCCTAGTTTTATAAATGATCGACGTAATACATTGCATATTTAAAGCTCACGTTTCATCACATTCGTAAGTGACCTCAAAATGTTGAAACGCGAATGAATTAATAAGCAAACATACGCAAAACGAGTTAAATGGCCAAGTTAAAATATCGTGCGAAAATCTTGAGTATTGTTCTCTGCAGAAACAGTTTCCGTTGGTTCTTGATTCACGGTGTTTAAATGATTGAATATTCATCGCTGACGTAAATACTGAACATTGCTGTTTACGCAAAACAGTTGAAATATGTACCTACCTTGATTTTTCTATTGTGTCGTTTCTGAGATTTTGCCTTGTTTTCTATATGGGATTATAACTAGTTGTTAACATTAATTGAAACCTTATTTGACATATGTGATAATAGTGCCCATACTTAACGAAAATATGTAAGGCATACGTGATTTTATAAGGAGTATCTCTTATATGGCAAGAGAACAAGGCAGGTCCCTTATAAAGATAAATGTAAAAAAATATTTGACATTACATTTTAAATTAAGAAAAGCCTTATAGCTGCAAAAATAGATAAACATTTATATCGCATTATGGTAATGCGTGGGTTTGCTATTTCTTCAATTGGAAACCTTTGATGTCTCTCCTGAATCCAACAATGTACACTGCGTACAACCAACGACGTACCGCTTTGAAGATAAAACACGAAATTTATATTTTTAATGTACAAAAATATAGACCGAAATTTTCTTTAATTCAAACATCAGTTTATCTTAAGACTTAAAATCTTGAACATCATCAAGATACATCTTATGAGGTTCTATTAACATAGACTATTTTTATTGTTTAGAATAATAAACCAAGTGTTGCCAATAGTAATAAAACCAAGGGCGGAGAAAACGACATTATCACGAACGACGTAGATCCAGTTACGGTTACAGTGGTAATGAAGTGAACTTGATAACTTACGTCATCTTACATTCCACGAAAGTCAAACAGTTTCGAGACAATTTAATAGCTTTTTATAAACTCATAAGAGAATAATATGAAGACTTCTATTATCTTTATTAAATTAAAAAAAAACAACGGGAATATAGATGGTGTTGAGCGTTTATTAAGTATCCTTTGAACATATATAAAATCTTAGAATATCAGGCCTGTTTCTTTCGGTACAATACCGTACACCATAATTCTGTATTATGACAAGTTGAATGTAGAACTATAATGTTATTTAAAGTGGAGGTAAAGAAAAAGTATTTCAATAGTTAAACAGAATCTTACCCAAAGGTCTGTCGGGGTCATGTCGGCGGCTGCAGCACTTGTTACCCATGGCGCGGCCCGCCCGCTATGCCGCGCCAAGCTGCTTCTGTAACAAACAGTAACTACCTTTAAAACCACATGATTAAGCAAAATATAATGATATCAATAAAGACAGAAAATATCGATCGATTGGAAGAATCCCAATCCAATATATTGCTTAAACTAGCTGTGCCAGCGACTCCGCCCGCGTAGAAAAGTGACTTTGGGCAGCATTTTTGAAAATGCCTAACCCGCGCCAACAAACGTTCAGCGAGTTCTTTAAATTGCGATAACTTTTTTATTTATCAACCGATTGACATGAATTAAATACTAAATGTTAAGTGAAGCTTACCAAAATATATAATTGAAAACCCCATCTAGATAGGAAAAGCCGTTTCTGAGATTAGCGTGCACAAACAAACAGACAAACAGACAAAAATTCCAAAAATCATTGTTTTGGGTTCTATTGCGTTAATGAAGGTCTCCTATAATATTTTTTTTCATATATCTTCCATGTACAGACAGCAACTCGTTACGTTTTTATTATATGTATAGACTATAACCTATAAAACTGACGATTAATGCAATAACTAAGTTGATGTTTACTTATATAAAGAGTAAAGCAAGCATTCTTCTATCACTATGAAGCTTTAAGTCTAGCTTATTTTATTATCAACCAGCAAAGAGAGCATTCTTATATAACCTATTACGTATTAAATTACAATGTGTGAGGTCTCTAAAGTATATTTAGGTAGCTCACTGTATATTCAAGTGTTCGACGTCACTTCAAGTTACCAGGAAGCTGTCCTTACAAAATAATTTAAAATAAAGAAGACACTACTTCTGGTTTTATTATGTTCTGATATTCAAATTCAAAAAGTAGGTATACAATATATTATATAAAATAATTTTTAAATATATTTATTTCTTGTTACATTATGTTCTATTGTTTAAATAAATATACTTTTATTTATGTATGAAATATAAAAAATATGAATGGAAAAAAGCCTGACGAACGTTATCAGATTTTTGCACGTGGTTTACTTCAAGGTCTATCAACATGTTTCAAATTCGGTTCATATGATTATGCTGTTGTTATGTATTATACTAGCTATTTTTTCTTATATTTCGTTCTTATTTTTGTTCACACAATAGTGTAGGCACATTAACAAGGAACGTTATTTTAGCAAATTTTTAGTACAGAGTTTGGTATATAGTCTGTTTCTTAGTTTTACGAAAATTATTATACATTGTCACTATAATAGAAACAAAGTATAATATAATAATTTTTTCACTCAAAGAACTGAGGGACTGAAGACACAGTGAAGGAAGCGTGCTAACACAGTAAAGTACGAAAGTATCCACACCAAAGCTTTTGCATCAGACAATTGGTACGATACCGTTAATCCTAATTGCATTAATCATCCTTATCGACTGTCTGCCTTATCGCTGTATCAACAACTGGTTCCCACGACACTGGCACTGGCAGATAACGATACGTGATCGGAAACGATCGACACTGATTTATGTTATCAACTTTCCGTTTCAGTCAATATTTAAGGGATACCAGCCGGATACATTCCGAGACTCATCTGATAAATGAGAAGAGTTCTGTAAGCTTTCATATTTGCGTCTCGATTCATCAATCATGTGACGTTGTTCTGAAGAACTTTGTTCTTATCTGGAGAATTATAATACTTATTCGTATTATACCGTTCTTAAGAAATGCTTAGGGCGGATAAAGATCGTCCACTGTTAAATGAAGGCCACTCCTTAGGATTTCTGCTACCCCATTGACCATTTTGCCCCGACTATCTCTGGTCCTTGGTCAAATCCTAAGCCCTTCGTACATGGTAAGCTAAGTTGGGTCTACAGTGGAACTCCTTATTTCTAATTTATTCAACGATGCCAGTACAAATATTCAAATAAGTCACATCTGCCTTACTATTATAAAAGAAGTACTACTTCCTGTATATTTTTATATCGCCAATAATAAAATAATTTTCAAACCAAAAAAACAAATTTGAATAGCTTTCTGACAAAAAACTATGAGTAAATCAATTTTAATAGCGTGGTGAGAGCTAAAGTTATTAAGTGCAATAATAGTTGGCCAACAAAAATTAGTGCTAACGCGAGCGTTTCCATTCAAACTTTTACGGTTTATTGGAAATTTTCATTCATTCTTCTATATTTTTCTCAATGACCCTGAAAATGTAAAATTCAATTCATTTGACCTATTTTGTAGAGCCTTTTGACTTTTTTATTTTTTAAGTTCCTTTATAATTTTAAATTCAATAGATCCAGAGTAACACTGTTTTCTTTCTCTTACCTGTGTTTGTTATTATTGTCTACATATCAAGTGAGTATTGTTATTCTTCTCTTATTCTTATGTGCTCTGGATTAAATGTTTCTTTCTTTTAATCTAGTGCAGTAAATATATTTGACAATCGGTAAGCCAAGTAAAATCGATTCTAAATCTGTCCATTGTCCACTTCGACCATGTAATTGAATATGTATCTAGTCAAATCAACAACAATAATAATTAATTTGTTAGAATTGCGATGTAATAGAAGAGGTTCATCAAATGAAAGATCACATTATTCTTTACTAAAATTAATGTTAGTTGGTAAGCTAAAAATCCTGAAAAAGCGCATGACAAACAAACGGCTTAAAAGCTCCATCCAAAAAGATTTCACCTTTGATTACTCAAAATCCCCAATTAATTGCATAACTGTGATGAAACGTATCCATTATATCGATATACGTATAACACGGGCTGGCAAAAGAATTTCCATTAAGTCCCCCACCGATGGCTGGCTGATAAATCACGTAAAATTTTAAAACCTCATAATCCTTGTGTGGAATTCACGTCGACACATCGTATGAAATACCGGACGTTATTCTACAATTATTAACACGTGCTCGGCTTATTGATTAACTAATGGTAATCTTACAGCATAGTTGTTAGGTTAAATCACAGTGATGAATGACAATGGAGAATTCGTGTAATTTAACTGCCAATAGGTCTATTATATAAATCAATCCTTTACTATCTACGCATCCAGTTTTAAGTTTTATATCGGTCTATTAAGGAAAGATAGTTTTAAATTAAACTCAAGGTATAAAACTTAAATCACCAAATAATCCTTCAAAAATATTACATGATAGATTTCAAAGTCTTTAATCAAATAACGCATACGACTCACTTTACCATTTTCAAGAAGCTATACGTATCGTTTAGTATAAATACAAGCCCGGACGTTATTATACTGACACGTGGCTATTGACAAAACTTTCGTCTTTGTTAGGCGCGTTTCTCGAAATCTTGCGCCCGCATTATGGATAAAACATTGGCGTTCATTGTACACACACTAACTGATATACATATTTACGAACTTTGAATGTTTCATTGTAGTTCTAGTATTACTATTTTCTGATCCTATTGATAAATTTGGCTGGTTTCGGTTGTTTATTTCTAAGATATAGGTACTCAGAAATATATATCGTATATACTTTACTATTAATGCAAAAATCAGAAGCCCTTTAAGGTCACGTAAAAGATTCAAAAACCCTGTTCATCCCTAGCTAGCTTTAACAACATTTACCCCTTGAACTATATGTATACGATGAAAGTGACCAGGATACTAATTAGAGCAAGCACAAATCGAAATCAAGGAACTGTCTTTGCAATCCAAATCCAAATTGTAAATTTATTAACAGGCAAATTTTGAAATCGCTTAAAACTTTTCACCTTGTCAATTTTAGTTTATAAAATTTAAATTAATTTATATTTTTTGCTACAGAACAAAGGACACAATCTAACAATTTTCCTTTGTTCTTTGTTTCGGCTACTGAAGTAACTAACTATGTATCTTCTTCTTCTTCTTCTTCTTAAGGTGGCACTCCATTACTGGAGGTTTGCCATCAGCTCTTTGAATTTATGTCTGTCACCAGCCAACCGAAACAGGTGCTCTAATTATGTATGAAGTCAGCAATACTTCTTTACACAAGCAAATTCCTCATCAAAGTCTTTTAAGAAATTTGTTTACATAAATTGTATATAAAGGGTATTATCGTTAAAGTAAATGCAAGGTGAGGCCTCAAATTGGGGGTTCTTATACGCTTAGAGAAAGTAAAGGTGGTTCTGGTAGCGGGGGACGAGACGCCCCAACGACCTGTTGATACAATCAATATCATCACCAACGCGACGTCGCTCATGCAGACGTATATACTTCCCCATATAATCAATCCTAACAACGTACTGCTTAAAGCCGCAAATAAACAACGCAGACAAAATCTGTACCTCTGTGTACTCTAGACACAAATAAATCATTGTTTCGTAGGTAAATAACACAAAGAAAAACATAAATCCTCAGCAATGCCATTTGTAAGGGTGTAAGTAATAAAAGGGCTTAGCTGGGGTCTGGTCAAACAAAGAGGTAGATAAGAAAATAATCAATACGATATATATCCTTTAAAACCGTTAAACGGGGGAACCGTATGGAATTCACAATAGCCTTTGGAAACATGGGCCTAAATTGCCCAATTTAGGCGATTTGCAATTGAAATTTTGGCGAATGGAGTGAACTTCGATGCCCCTCGCGCATGATCCAAAAGCGGTCAATAACCCGGTGGGCGGAATCTTGAACTTGAACCACAATACAAACGTGAAAATAGCAATCTTATTTAGATATCAAATTTGTTGACTATTTCATTGATAAAGTTGCCGTCTAAGATGCGCTATTTAAAGATCTATCTATTCATAGAAAATTATAGGAGCAATTGAATATATTACAAGAATTTGCCATATCATTGTTTATAAATAAATTCCATTGTTAGCTATTCATTTGTTTTTGCTGAATTTTTAACATTTATAATTCTTATATTGTTGCACGTATATCTTTTTATAAAAGTTTGGTAGCACAAAATCACCTATAATTAGAAGCCCTTTAATAAATTCAATTTTATAACGTAAATCATACAAATTAGGATAAGAAACAATTACAAAACGTTGATCAAGGTTCAATCCAGCAAATTGTCAAGACGTTTTTGTCAACTCCCAAAAAAGCTAGAATTCTCATTTATTCCTCTAATTGGAATTTGAAAAACAGTGTGGTCGTTAGTTACATGTTAGCTTTGTTGAACTTGACAATGATTTGCATTTAGAGGACGGCCGTCAAGCGCAGCTGCGTTAGACAATAGCCTAGACTGAATGCTGTTATGATTAACGTACTCGGGAGCTTTACAGTTTACACTGAAATGTGTCGCGTAATTAGAGATCTTAACAACTGCAACTTGGATAAACCTTTGAGGTCAACGACCAGGTAGATTGCGTCAATAACTATAAGTGAGAATATATTTAATTTTAGGAAAAAATATTACGTCACTATTGACGTCAGCATAATGATCTGTAAGTAAGTAACTGTAAGTAAGTTTGAGTATATGTAAATTCACGGGTATTTTTAAGAGTTTAAAATGATTTAAAAAATTCAATTGACTGCTTTAAATATTTCAACAGTGTTGGAAAGATAAAAAATTTAAAATTACTTTGATTTTTATATCTTCAAAGGGTACAGGTTAATATTTTTCTCATAAGTACAAAAGGCAGAGTAAACCACAAAATCATTACTAGCAAGTGTAATAAGCCTTATTTAAACACAATACACGCTTCGATGGCACTGTGAAGGTATTATGAGACGCTTTCCGCCGGAAACCGCGGCTGTGAGAACGCTGTTAATGCGTTTACTGAGACTAGATTAAAATAAAAATACAAACAGTACTTACTTAAGTAAGTTCAAGTAAGGTTAAGGTTAGTAAGAGAAGTGAGCTAGACTTACCTTGTTTAACATGTTTAAATTGTCTTTTATTTATATGAATAATAATGCATTTTTTTCGGGACACGGCAAGCTCTATTAAATCATATTTTGAGTTCCAACCTCAAATCATCACTTTCTGATTTTGGTTCCAAATCAAATAATAATTTGCTAACCTAATCATGAATATGCCCAAAATTATTTATGCACAACATCTACAGATGAAGTAATAGCGTGATTTAAAACAGGATGGGATACAATTATTTAATTTTAACTTGGTTTTATATTCTATTTTTAAAGTAGGTAAGACGAAAAAGAACATTGTTCTCTCCTGTTTCCATACTCTTAAATAAGTCAACTTGATAATGGAAAGCGTGTAAAAACAACGACTTCTCTCACGGAAAGTCGTAAATCTTCACGCTTCCAAACAAAAATATCCCGAACAGTTTCCCATAATCCTCTCGGTTTACGCAATATCCGTTTGACCGCTTGGATTTTGCTCCTCTAATAAGCCTACGATGTAAGAAACCGTATGAGTTCTGTGACAAAATGTAAGGTTACGTTGTCAATTGATATTGGTTTACTGTAAATAAAAGGTTAAGGTTTTGACATTGTTTTCTTAATTATATCCATTTTCAGGTTCTAATAAGCTGACAAAGGTTAATAACTTTGACCAATAAAATGTACGAATAAAGAAAAATATAAACGTAGTGTTCTGTATTGCTCTGATTCTTTGTCGTAACTATTTCCATATCTTGGCAAAATATCAGTGTTTGGCTCTTTATGGGTCAGGACAATAATTATGCTAAGCTAGAGGCCTTTTTCCAGCTACACTATGCATTAACGAATATTAAAAGGAAAATGTTCTTTCCTCGCCTACTTTTAGGTTAATTGTTTACAAATTTGAGTATAAATAAACAGTCTACGATAGAGTTAAATTAGATAAAAACATTAATTTTTAATTTTTGCTCTTAGATTCGAAACTTTAATTGAAAAAGATTAATATGTCAGTGTAAATACTAATGTAACTAGAACGTGTTAAAGGTACTCCTTATATAGTTTACGCACCAATATATTATATTGTGTTAAATTCAGCACAAAGCGTATGAACCGTGTACAAAATTATATGTATTAGTTTCATTCCATTAACCGGTAGCTTGAGTGAATGTTGTTGTCACGTGTTCTAATACAAGTGACTAATCTTGTTACCGCCACGGACCACATTTGTAAGGGTTTACGCGAGATAAAGAAAGAAGTCATAAAACTATTCTATTAACTCAGATACAAGGGTCAACCTTCGTAAATGATTCACATTAATGTTAAAGACAAACCAGGAGCAGTATAGGGGTAATGTCAAATTAAAAAAATAAGAAGATTAGAAGTATCGTATATATCTCGTATAGAACGCTGGAAATCTTATTATGGTGTATTTGCAATGTATAAATTTACAACCATCGAAAACGAATGAGTGAATTAGTAAATACGGAATATCAATACAAACACCCATAATAAGGATAATAACATGTTTATCATGCGAGAGGTAAATATTTCCCAGCGACTTTTTGAATTTAGATTTATTTGGTGGATTCATTTCATTATTGATTATATTATATTTAGTTAACCCATTTCCTCGTGTGTGGGATGTTTGCGTGGACCAACGCGGTAATATAAACAAACTATTACAGTTTATCGAAGCATCGTTGCGTTTCAAATTTAAGTTAATTATATTTTTCCTCACTTCTCGGCTTTTTGCGGAATCAACTTCAACTTTGATTTATAAACTATAATTTTTTTTTTAATTTATACAACATATTGTACATTAAAAATAATACAAAATGAGCCCATGTATAAAAAGACACAAAAAATAACGTACAAAAGGCGGCCTTATTGCTAACTAGCAATCTCTGCCAGGCAATAATACATATAACGTAATCAGAAATGATTTATGTTACATAACTCTTCAGCAGTACATCGTCCAAAAAAAATTCATTGATAGGGTTAGTTAGGGGATATTATTAATATCACTTATCATTTCGTATTGGGTTAATGTTTTAATGGCATTATGATTACATCACCCTGAGGGATATACGGGCTCCCGGAGCACTTAAATGGAAATGGGTTTTAGCGGTTAACATCCACGAAGTTTTACACGATGATACGATAAAGTACGAGTTATTTAAAAACACTGAATTGACATGAGGCTCACGTATAGATACAGACAGCTGTTTCTTATAATCCGTCAATATATACCAGAGATAAGAGCAAGTCTAGAAAATTCCTATTGTTTTACCAATTCACGTCAGACGCGGAATAACAATTTTGCATGCAAATTGTATTCGCGTTGTATCCGTTGTTCTTACTTTTGACAAGTTGCTTTGTCTTTAGGCCAATATCAGAATCATCAACATCTGGCGGTTACGTAAGCTTATTTTACGCTTTTGTGAAAGTTCGTTACAAACATTGATTGACTTTAAACGTATTTCCCGGTTATTTAAATATGATTTTGTATCGAAATCATATTCAATGTTATTAATGAAACTATCTCCATATTCGAAGTCAATATTTTTTCAATTATCACAGTATCAGCAACTGTAAAATTTTACTGAAATCGAAATCTGACTTCACGTATATGTCGAATATTGCCAGGAAAGCGGTGCGCTCTTTACCCCTCTACTTCAACGGTCCAAACCGTACAAACACTTTCCACGAAGTTTGAACGCCCGATAAACATCCTCATACCATTTGCCGTCAAAATCAGGCTTCGCATATGTTGAATGGTGTCAGGAGAGTGCGCCCTGTCGCCGCTGGTCATATCGTGGGGAGCGCCGATCGATACCGTAGGGCTTCCCTGTTCCAACCGTGCCTCACGATGCAAACTAATGTTTACTTAAACGATGTGAATGGCTTCGGTTATTGCATCTTAACATCTGTTGCACGTTAGAGCTTGCCTTTGTTATTTGTTCATATATGAGACAATGTTTGTCACTATTACTCTACCCAAAATTAAGTAATACATCAGAATCTCGCGTATATATATTCCCTTAGCATATCATTTTTTTATTATAATTGTGTATACTTTTTCACATAAACTGCCTTTTACTTTACATAAGGTAGAAGGAAAAAATTTAAAGCCACATTCGCACTAGACGGCTAGCACTTCATTATGAGTGATGGTGAAGAATCTAGTATTCGTGGGCAGAGCACGAGAGCCCTTATCAACTAGACAGAACTCAGCCGCTTTGAGTGTTCACGCTTGATAAGAGTACGTTGACGGCTTATTAAAATATCCCGATCGAAAACAGCAATAAATATACGATAAATTGTATCAGATATATTGGGATATTACTGATCTCAAAAACGTTTAGGTTTACGATCTAAGTTAATAAAAAGCCGAGTTATTTTTGCGACAAAACTCTGCACGAGCAAAATTGTTGGGAATTACGAAGAGAGAAATAACAATTGGAATAAAGCGGGCACCGTGCCCAGATGTGCTATTATTTTTCATATAAACATCACTAATTAAAATCTAAATCTAGGTCCAGTGAATGCGAATTTAATTGTTGAATTTATGTTCCCTCTTCGTTTGCAGAGGATTTGCTTGAGCCAGTCATAGTTTGCTTTATTAGTTGAGTAAAATTGGTTTTGCTGAATGTAATAAAGTTTTTATTGTTTAAATTTCTCGTGGGGAAGCTTAAAATAAAACGGTATTTGAGTATTATAAATTGTTTGTCCTGGTTTTTAGTCGACACATTCTATTACAATGTAAATAACGAATAATTAGTTTTATAGCATAGGTTTCATTCCGAGATAAAGCCTAACAGAACAGTTATATAAATATAGATATGAAACCTTCTTGTCTGCTTCTGATTTATACAAATCATCTAGCAAAACATGTTTTATATAAGCAAGACAAAATACAGCGCGGACTATTTTATTTATACTTTTTTCAGATTCAAGGGTACCGTTTGTATGTACCGTTTTGCCGTAATTCAATGAGTTTTGGTTGGATTATTCACGTTTTATTCGTCCCCTCGGCTACGAAGGTTCGTAACGAACAACCGAACGAGCCTATAAGAGACGTCACGACCTGGGCTTTTGTTTTTGTGCAAAACAACTTCCCGTTTAATATATCCCGAATAGGCTACGCACGAGGGGCATTACGATTTAAGCAGAAATAAACAAACAGTCAATTATTTTGACAAATTGGTACAGGATATACAGGGGTATATACATTTTTAAATTTCTGTTATTCCATTCCAGATCCCACTAATAAGAAGCTTTATCTAAATGATGTATGCCGTGTAAGGGAATAATTACAGCGCAAACAAGAAATACATTACTAGTAGGCCGCCTCCGAGTAATTGCCAGGCCTTCGAAAAACTTGTAACAAGATTCATATTAACTAATTTCATGAGGAATCCTGCTGAGTACGAGTAGATTTACGAGCGTTGCCGAGACGAGAAGTCATTACGAGTTAGATAAGAAACGCCATTTTACATATGAGTAAATAATCGTATAGAATTTGTGATGTAACGCATGGACGGTAAAACTCAAGACATAAAGTACCATAGTAAGTACTTAATGGTCTGTTTACGAAGATTAACAAAGTAAAATATCTATTATGGTATAAGCTACACTTCCATCTATTATTACAAGTATGTCCGTCCATTTCCGTCCTATAAATGTCACAACTAGCTTCGACAAAATCAATCCGCAAGACTACTTTATATCGTATCCTTTAGCACAAAGTCTATAGTAGTAATTTATGGATTAAACATTTTCTATATAATTAAAATGTAAAATCAGACTAAAAATATGGCAATGCGAAGGATGAAGAACTGGACGACTAACTAAATAAAGTAATACATACCAGTAACGTAATGTATACCATATCAAATGAAGTGGATATGAATCTAAAGCCTAAACATACGCAGCATCTTACCTTATATTTTCATAAGAAGCAGGTGTAGGAATGTCAGGAAGATATAAGAGTTCCTGAGATTTAATTTCACAAGCGTTAGCTATTCCTGATTCTAGGAGCCGAGCTCCCGTAAAGGAGACCTTACGGTCGCCTGCAATTTATTGCCTCATTCCGACAAGACTAACTGCTATACTGGGAGAAACTTTTACGACTATTTTTCCTTGTAGATAACGGTAGCGAGGAAACGATACAATTATCAGGTAAGTTGTGAGTATGATCAAACCCCAAGTATGCATACAAACTGCATACGAAGAATCTAAGTCATAAGTATCTTCAGGTATTCAACAGGTTTACTTATTCAGTATGAAAGTTGCATCTATTGAACCTAGCTCATGTATAGCTTTTAGAATTAAATGACTGATATGATGAAATTAAACTCCACGTTATTATAATTGAAGATAATGTTGCGACAGTCCTTATTGTTGAAATAATTTGATTGCAGTGCCTTTTAATATCATCCAGATTTCACTAACAATGAGATCGTTATGTGAATATAATAAAACACAATTTCTGAAATAAAAGGTTAACTCGGTCACGTCATTCTTGATCAACCCGCATTGCAGCGTGGGATTGTACTTCAGGCCGTAGAAAAGGCATTTAATCTGCAGATGTGGATAGCAGACACGAAACGCCGTTGATTTTATTGTTTTATTCCTGCTTTCCGGTTCAAATTTGGTAAACTTTGTGACGGTGCCCTAATTTCTGGCGGTATTGCGCCTCTGAAAATTACCTTTTAACATCGTATTCGAAAACTAAATTCGGTTTTATTAACTATTCGAAGGATTAAGAAAATATGGTATTTAATGAAGTTTGAATGAAAGCTTTCTTTATGTTGTTAAAAGCTCGCTGCATAGAATGATACCTACATGTCAAAATCCCGTAGGGCCAACATACTAACTACATACATTATCACAATAATATTATATACAAATAGCCAATTACTATGAATTTTAAGAGACTCAATATGAACTAGACAGTTACATAATACCACGTATCACGTTACACCCTACCTCCCTATTGCGTGTATTACTCCTGTATCCCTCCCGCGCCCCGTACGTACTCAATGTAAATAACTTTACAGTCGGTATTTGGAGCACACTCGAAAACAGCGGTCGTCCATAATTCATATAGTTCTACATAAAACACCCTATTGTTGCACACCAGAGGCCGTTGAAAACATTTCATGCCCCATTTAGGCACACGTTTTCGTAATAACAAACTTATTATTTAATACATTATCAACATACTTATAGCTAACAAACAAATTCGACTAGACGTATGACCTCTGTTTTTTTGATAATTACAATCGGGAAATAACTAATGAAGATTCATAGCACGTTCATTAGAATTAACGTGAAGTCGTCAATGCTGAATAGTTAGGAAGCATATAAAAATGTAGCGTGTAAAAATAATAAATGACTGTAGTTAGAAACAAAGAAATCATAGAATCCGTGACTGACCTCTTAGTGCCACGAATTACATACAATGCTACGCTCGATGGGCCATGGACGAACACGAGCGGGTTGTTAGCTCATAATTACTATCGAGAAATATTGCCGTATATGAATATTAATACCTTGCTTTTATAGCTTACATTCATATGCATGAGATCTTAATATTGATTATTTACTGCTTATTCCAAGAGCTATACCGTAACGGCCTTTTTCTTCTATATAGCGTTCTGAAAACGTAGTTATTATCCTAAAGTATCGTTTGTTTTCTACATAATATATAATGTAATAATACTACACTATATTTTAACTTAATGACTTTTTTAAATATGTTATTACTAGAATTATTTAAAAATATTTACATTAAAAACAGTCATTCTATTTAAAAATATTAAAAGGCACACGCATTATCCCAAGGGATTCCTCTTAGTAAGCACGTGACGGCAGACAGAAAATGGACTAAGCCCTTACTATATTCCAGAATTTTCTATACACCAGAACCAAGGGTACCATAGACTCTTCCGCAACTCTGTCAAGCGCAGAAATTCTCAGTCAAGGAAAGTCTGCACCGATTATCTTCAGCACTTCCCACTCGATATGGCTACTAACGCTTTCTATCCATCGAAAGTTTCGCGTAACACCGTTACTACAACACACGACGATTACGCACCGCCGATATTATGTCGATAATTATTTCCACAAAACCCAATGGATATAACTGGAAACGTGACCGCATCATTTAATTGCAGGATTATTATACTTCAGCGCTGTAATCCTAAACATAGGTATGTTTTATCTATGTACGTGCAGCTGAGTTAATCACACGACGCATTGAGTGACATCTAGTTACTTTTGTTACTAGAATTTAACTAACTAGCTATACATCGTGGCTTTGCACGTGTAAAGCCCCTCTATTTATATATAATTTGAGTTAATACAATGCGATTGTACCTCTTTAAAATCATAAAACAGTATTTGCACGTTGACACGACCTATATACCATAATATCTTGAATATTATTATGCAAGTATTTAATATATGATGGTTTAGCTGTTTGGCGTAGTTTTTATTGTTTAACTTGAGGGCGTTATTAAGATTTTTTTTTATTTTTTCAATTTTTCGTAAGTCTTTTGCATGCCCTGAAGACCAACACATTCAACAATTGCCGATTAAAGCTTTATGTACATTTTTTAACTAATGTATTAAGTAAAACCACGAATAAAATATAATAAAAACGTATCGCTTTGGATATGTAATAAGTATAAAATAACGTTAAAAATTATAAGCACAGTTCTAAATCTTCTTATGAATTCATATATACAGGTGTTTACTGAGAAACGAGGTAATTGCGCAATGGCACAAAAAATAATATATTAGAAACATAAAGATTTCTTAATTCTATTTACTTTTAAAACTTAGGTATTGCTTCGTAAATAAAAATTAACAATTAATGCAAATATTAAAATGTCACAAATTTGTTGAAGAAATAGAAAAAACAATAAAATATTCACATAGCGCAAATATGCATTTAGAATTTGTATATATTTATACAAAGAGGTAACCAAAGATACAGAACATAAAATACGAGTAATAAAAGTTGTTCAATTCCCAAACAGCCTTTTGTAATCCTATAATAATAGATCGGTACCTTAGACATAGAACGCATTGCATTGAGTGCCTTACATAGCGATGTTATAATTCTGGATGGTATTGTTTTGGAACAAAAGCTGGGCATTACAAGTAGCTCAGTTTAGCTTCGCGAGTGGAGTGCCAAGTTGCACGCTAGACAAAACGGCGCAGTCAATACATTAGCAGGTTCCTGAACTTGAGACTTGCGTATTTTTAGCGCGACGCATTCGCACAAAAACCGCTTTTACATACAAGGCATGCGTGAGTAACCCTCGAATAAAATTAAACAGCGATCTAGAAATGCGTCATGTTGTAAACGAGACTGGGGAATAGTCCTTATATTTGAGTCAATCACGCATTTCACTCAAAAATTAATTGATATTTACTAAGAAAGAAAAAATCTAATGGCATAATAAAGTTGTCGGTACATTGACCTGAATATGACGTTATTGAGTTAGAATATTATGGAGATGAAAATCTTCGGCTGATGAGTCATATTCAACCTCATTAATATTTACATATTAAAAAAACTTTTTGTAGCAGGAATGTTCTCACAAGGTGGATCACCAAAAGGCAGCGCAGCTACATTCTTTTACATCCGTTCACTGTTTATTTACTAATTTTCAACAATAAGACAGGTGCATTCGTAACGACACGACACACAATTACTCATAACTCGTTATCTATTTTAAAGGTGCTGAGACGATAAAAACGCCGTGCATCTATGCCTGTTTGTGAGAAATAAAGAGGATATACTTGACCTTACTCTAACTTAAAGGAATAAAGTCCGTCATTAAAGTACTCGAGCATCAAAGTCGAGTATACTCCAAGGGATGAATGAGGTAATGTCCTGAATTATTAATATTGCCCTTATAACACTTACTTGGGATCGGCAAAATGTTCCGGACTCGCTTTGTATGTTGCTAACATGGAGGATTTCAAAGTTAACTACGTGATCGGGACTCGGGAGCGAGCGATGCGTATGCCAGTTTGATTTCGGCCAAACGACTCCCAATGGACATTTGCGGCCTAATAGTATTGGGAACTTTGTGCCAATCGATTGCACTGACCCAATGTAGCTAATGTGTTTGAAATATATTAATGCAGTTTGTAATGTTCGTTGCACTTTGAATATTATTTAAATATGAATATTACGCAAAAGGTCAAAATAAAATTTGATATATTTTTTAATATTGTTTAAATAAGGAATCAAGTTTAAGACGGGAACAGCTACTCCCTTATGTACGTGGGATATTTTATATAATACTTCAGTATTTCATTAAACACTATGAAAAGATTACTGGTCTAAATTGTTACGTACCATCAAATTTATGCACGTCTATTGTGTCATGTCATCGCATCTTAATCTTAATTTTAGTCTTAGTCCCATTCACCGAGACAATTGCAGTTTCACAATCACACTCATAAGAGGTGATAAAACTACTTTCACTAATCTATTATTCATGAAATATAATCCAGATAAATTGAGATGTTGCAAAATGTCTCACATTATAGCATACTTAAACGTAATATATGAACGGTATTTGAATTGTTTCATGCTAGACGTAACCACTCTCGTTAGATGGCTGGGTGAAGTTTAACGGACGTGAGAACCCCTCTGATGCAAGGTTCGCGGACGAAACCGCTCATTGTGCTGACGATCTAATAGTAGACCAGTGGTCGCATAATAACTGCAATTGAATCCATAGAAATCTCTTACGGTTTACATTGTCAACTGAATCGCTCTACACACCCCTGGAGCGGATCGGAACAATTGTTCCCTTTTCTACATGTATAAATGTATTTGTCGTGATACCTTACAATTAATTCTACCCATGTGATTTCATTGTATCAATAAAATAGGTACATATAATTATACTAGGTACATGAGAGTACATATTGTACGTTAAGAATACAATAGTTGGTCAGCGGTGGAAATACATTTTAATGTTCTAGAACGATCCTTACGAACGTGCCTACACTTTAAACAACTTTCAAGAGAAAATCTGTTCACCTAAACACATCGTAATAAATATACTTTTACAATATAGCTATAAATTAATATTAAGTAAAGACCTACAATAAAAGCTTATCAAACTAGAAATTATTAAAGGTAAACGACCGTTAATACATGTATGGTTTAGCACGTAGGCTCCTGTAACCATAGAAGGTCGACGCTCCAACTTCATATTATACATGTCACGCAGGGGTTAACATGTAAATGGATATTCTATAACAAGTTTCTCTAAGTTCATACGAATCAAGGTCTCCTTAGAAATTAGTTGAGCGTAAAATGAACATTTACCAAACCAATTATTTGTTTTAAAATCTTACCAAATTGCGGAAATTACATGACTCGTACCTGCAAAAAAATTAAAGATCTATTATTATGTGTTACAGAAATAATACATTTAAATAGAGAAACAGTACTCCACTAATGTGTAGTGAAAAGCCTGTGGAAGCTGCGCAAATTATAATTTGTACAATAGTACTAATAAATCAGTAGTGTTTTTATAATTATTTTATATTGATGGACTCAACAACTTGGTTGATAAACACATATTTCTGTGTGAAAACCATCTCTCCCGCTTCCTAAGCATGATGTAATTGAAAAGAAGTTATCAAACAAGGCGTCCTTTTAACAGAGTCTAAGCCTGGGGTCAGCGCACTGCAAACAGCCTCTGCCATTCCAAGTTTTATGGTGTTTTATCAAGGTACCGTTGAGGCGACATCACTTTTATGGTGTACAACGTTTCCGCTTCAACGATTTTAGGACGCCACTTCCAACTCCAAATTTACATTTGATTTTACTTTAAAACGACATTTAAATGTGAGAGCAGCTTTCATTAGCTTCCTTGTTTGCTCTTAACTCTTAAAGTTACTAACGAATTTATTGTTTGGTGAAATATTCTCAAATTATGGAATCTGTTATTTTGAATAATTTTATAATATGATATGGATTAATCAATTCTTATTTTAAAAATCGGAATAGCTTGTTTGCATTGGATTGGGGTTAAATCTCATAAACTAATAAAAACTTTCCACATAATAACAATCTCAGTAAAACCTTCGAAACTACGATCCCAGTTCTTTCAGTTCAGTAAAAATACATCTGACAAGTTAAAATAGAATCCTATATTTGGAAATACAGAAGCAATATTTTACGAGCGTGACAGTATACAGCAATAGATACGTTTTCCCCTTTTTATTAAATAGTGTGACATTCAGTTCCCTTTGAAGTGAATCCCAAAATGCAATACATCTGTCAATAAACTAACTAACGTTTCATTAACTATTGGAAGATAATGAATATGTAGGTATATATATTCAGAGATATAACTAATCACCCATCTAATTAATAATATATTAAGTACTTAACTTGTGCCTGTTAATTTGCTATCTGATATTAATGGTATATTAAACTACACGGATGTATGTAAGTACATCTTAATTATAAAAATCCATCTATGTCTTAAAACCTTAATATTAAATAGCACTATCTGGAGTCCAGATCCAAACTACATTGATATGTAGTAGATGGAGTTTTTAAAATGAATATGTCTATATTCTTTGAAAATAAGTGCACAGAAAATGATTATTTCTCTATTAGTAGCTCTTATATAATAAAATATTTTGGGGCAATAGAACAACCTTTTACTTTACAATTAGGTCAAGCAGGTAATTTGTCATTCCTGACAATGGTTGCACGAAATATTGAAGCACGAAACGGTTATCATCAAGCATTATAAACACTACCTACTGCTGACACTATTAGCATAGTCCAAGTCACATACCAATCGCATTATTTAAAGCCCCGTTTGTTTACAAAGACCAATTACTATAGACCGAAAACATTTAGAACTTTTAGCTGCTATAAAACTGTGGATAATTTAACATAAACCGTTACAAATCGACACTTACATAAAATACCATTAGTTAAAAGAAAACATTTTCCTAAAATAGAAATTTAATTACCTGTTTCGTCAATATAACCATCATCTGTTAATCCCCTATAACTACGATTTTATTACTGAGATGATAGACTGGATTACCTAATGGCAGTCTGGAGCGTTAATTGAGCTTAACTCTTCGCCCTTTGAACGTTCAATCACTTCACGTTGAACATTTAATCAGCCATGATTACTCTTATACGTACCACGCCACTAATGAATTGCAAGATTTCCTCTTGATAAACTTAAGAAGAACGCGTAGTTTATTAATCACAGAAAATTCTACAAGTGGTTCATACTCTTATAAATTTGTAAGAAATTTTAAGACGTCACGGTTTTTAAACATCAATAATACCTGCTCGTTTCCTCGCTTTACTATAAATGAAAAAAAAAATCTAATGATGCCAATATCTACTCAATCGTAGACTTTTGACGAGAAAGTTGAAAGATCCGTTAATATCCATACGATATCGATAAATGTTATAATATTAATTTTACGCTTGTAATACTCGATAGCTCGTTAAGAGATCATGTGTGACGCACAAGCCATTGGCCTCTCGATTTATAAAAGATGATAATGTAATGAGGTGGTGAACCTTTTAAAGCTATTTTCGTTCCTTCATCGAAATCAGATTCTATTATGAAGCGCATTCATTAGAATTTTTATTGAGTATACAATTAAGATTGAAAGCTGTTGTTACCAAGAAACATTAAATAATTAGAGAATGTTTTTTTTTTTAAATTTACTTTGATATTTGCCATCTAATCTGTTGGTGTTTTTGATAAGCTTGTCCTAGCATAATATTTTACTTTTACAACTTCCAAGTTCTTATCCGAATAAAAAACCTTTCCCTAGCCATTAAGGTGTCTCGTAAAGATTGTGTTGATATCATTAACCAATTCATTTACCAATGAAATTTTTACTTACACGCTAGGGGTAAGAACCTTGTGAAGGACGAAAGAAAACCAAATCTTAACACGAAAAGGTTAATGTCAGTTTAGAATAGGGCTTATAATTCAAGTAATTGTAGATATAAAAATAATGATATTAATTTTTTTGTCAAAAGCGATGACGCTTAAACTATATACGCGTAAAAGGCTTTTGGTAATAGAATGAAAATAACGTTATCAAGATGAATTTGAAATAAATAATAGATAATGACAATAGTATTCCCAAAAAGACTATTTATACCTTTAGTTTAGTAATCGTTCTTCTAATGTTATAAATATATCATCAATGATGTGAGAAGTTGAACTACTATCTTGTGAGCAATTACAGATGTTATTATGAGAACACCATTATCATTACCGTTTGACTTATTGCCGGTTACAAAATTTTAAGTACTCGATGATTATGTCATCATCCGGCGAGTACAAGAAAAACTTAAAAAAATGCTTGTATATGTACCTACGTACCTACTGATATTTTCGGGTAATCAATGTTATACAAACTATGTCTAAATAAGAAGACACACAAAACCATTGTAGTTGACAAATATAGAACATTTTGGTGGATGACGTCATTATACGTTTTCATAAATTAAATTCATTCTTCAATTTAAAAAGGAACAATGTGAGCACGATACAGTTAGTTATAATTAAGGCATTTTTAAAATACGATTTGCTCTCTATTAATAATAAAAATTAATACGGTCTATCGAATCTTTCGTTATTTATTTTTAAGGTTTTAGCAAATTATCCTATCTGTATTTAATCGATAATATTGACATGAACAAGAACATACTGTCAAGTTGCATTATTATCAGCAAATCATAATCAATAACGCTCAATTATCGGTAACAATGCACTTGTAGGAAATTAATAGCGTCTATCATATAAATACAATGTCAGGGTTTGACTTTGAACATAAAACTCAAATCTTGTAAGTGTGAAAAATAAACAATATAACGCTTTACATAAACAAACACCTACATAATTTAAATCTAGATAACATCAGGGCAACAAAACGCAAGGATGTGAATGACCTAATAACTTTATTTATAGCAGTAACAGAAGCAACAACTAACTGTAAACGTGAAATGATCGATGAATCAAACGCACAATTTCACCGGACATTTATATCAATCATCTGATCGTATGCAAGCGTTAGCCATCAACAACTATCGACCTAAATTCTCCTGGATTGAGCCATACTTAATGAGCTGTACCAAATCCATCGACGGATCATCGAATGGGCCTTGACTCGACTCGTTTTTGACAAGCGACATTGGCCTGTAGTCTTACTATGCATATTTGATCTCCAGTTAGATACTGTACAGGACAACTTATCTTCATTATATCTTCATTATACGTAGTCGCAATGCTGTTGGTATCTTTGTCAGTTATCTCTTTGCCGTGACATCGTTGTTGATTACATAATGGACTTTAGAAACCTTTTAAACAAATGAGTATAGAAGTGGAACTTGATACGGCGCTGAAATGCTGATTATGATATGGACTACATTTTAAATAAAATATTAATGATTTAAAAAAATTTTAGCGTTCATAAGTTAATGTTAATTATGTTAGATATAAAATTTTGATTGTTAGCTTTAGATAAAGTCAATCTTTTTTTTATTATAAAATTTATGAAAACGACTACAAAATTGTATCTTAGCTGAATTTGCAACGAAATTTGTTTAAAATGGTAAAATTCATAAACAAGGAAACTAGTAGATGTTTGACAAAATATTAACGATATCTTTTTTCTTCTAAACCTTCTTCTCCACTCACCAAGTATACACTTCATAAAAAATCTAAAAGAGAAGAATCTAACTGAGCTTAGTTCATTAAATTCTTCCTAATTCGACATCCCCAAACATATTTCACACAAGTTGTTTATAAACTTATATTATAAATAGCAAAAATATTCAAGCGACAGGATGTATAGTGGTATGTCAATGACGGTGAATCTTCGTTTCTAACTAGTTATATGCGAATTGATGTCAAGATTAGCGATGCCGTTTGCGTACGTTCGGTGTTCTTGGAACTAATTTTGCGACTAGATTTACCTCTACGAAGCTATTGTACTTGATGTTCTTTCAAATAATTCAACGTTGGAGCTGGTTGCTTAGATTAATTATATTTACTTGTTGCTATAAAGTATAGGGACACATCTTAACAAATAAATGGAAAAAACCTCACTTTCGGCTTTTAAGCATACACGATTGTACCATTCACATGAAGGTGTCTTCCGAAAATTGTCGACCGTCATAAATATTAATGACAATCGAATGTCAGCTGCAGATCAATGACCTTTGATCCGATTGTTTAATGTATCTTAGTGTAATTACAAATGCGTACAATGCTCGAGAGAAAGAATGCGAATGAATAATGCATGATGGAAATGTCTCTGGAAGCGAATGATATCCATGATTGACAAAATAAATACTTTAATAGAATACAAAGTTTCTTTACCACTAATGAATATATGGACTCTATTAAAATAATTATTATAAGATTCGGATGTAGAGATGTTATAGTCTATACGTTCCAAGTGACTAACCACAATAAGCAAATCCGAATGTTATAATTTGCAAATAGTACTCATATTAATATTGACGAAGTATTTTATTTGTGTGTGTGTCTGTGTAGGTTGATTGAAATGAAATCATTAATAAACAAAAGATGATCACAATCATAGATTTAATAACAACTGACAATTCGAAAAACAATAATGAAGATAGAACAATAATCATACATCATTATTACGACAGCTGTTGACATTTATATTGTTGTGTGTTTAAAAGTGTATCCATCATAAAAATATAGCATGTATGATCAAACTGTATGTTCTAGGAAATAAAATTATACATAATAAAGTTTTAAATGTTGATGTAACATTAAAAATGCTAATTAAATAGGGACTCGAGATGAGCATTTAATTTAATGTAAGCAGGTCAAATAAAAAATATAAGTCATGACTAAGTCAAGTCAGACTGCATAAGTACCAAAAATTTTATTAAAGATAATATTTAAACAAAAAATTAAATAGGACAGCTAGAATGTATGTCAAGTATGGGAACAAAAACCGAAATATTTTGTAGAGGTTAAGAGGGCAATTAGTCAGTACATTCACAATTTTACTGTGAAGAAAAGGAAAGTTTTTGCGATGAAACCAAACACTGAATAAAAGCAGACATCAACTTACAATACAATAATAATCAAATGCGATGCCTAAGTGCGTTCTCTTATTACGTAACTAGTTAAAAGTGTAATAAATATGAGTTGATATTATTTATGAGGTTGATATGACATGAGCGACTATAAATCGAAGTTAACGGACAGTGGGTCAGTATCCTGCGTTGGTTATGAGCCAACGGTCTCACAACAATAAAGCAAATTAATGCCATGTATGCCTATAGTGATTTCTAATGAGTTCACTACAGTTTTATGTAGCTTAAACTATTTTATCTAAATAGTGATATCGCAGATTATATGATTAAAAAATTCAACCCGGATAAGATTAATCTCATCAAAATTCAGGAACGACGTAAGTTATTTATATTTGCATTTTTAACCAGGTACGCAAAATGCCTTGATAATATGAAAACTTATTCTTAAAATGATTATAAAATTATCAGAACATCAGTTGTGCTCCGCTGATCTTGCAGCTGGTTACATATGCTTCGTTAAGTTTTTGTTCTTTTATGTATCAACTATGGAATTTTCCAGTAAATATTTTGAATTCTGCTTTAGCATGGTGTGATCATTGGACCAAAAACAATAGTCAGCATTGTAAAGCTCAATTTCCTGCAAGTGGCAGTTTTTAAGTCGGAAAGATATAATACAATATAAACAGCCAAAAAGGTAACTAAATCTCGGGATAATAATATATGAGAAATAAATAACTATCGAGAGATACTATTCTGATGCAATCCTGTAGGGAAATCTGCTTTTAAAATTATTTTATTTATTTATCTACACTTCGTTACATTAGGAAACAGTACTTACATTGTAACTAGCGACCTTTTCATTAAAGAGTGATCTTCCAGGCAACCAATTATAAGGAGAACGAAAAAAACAGAAAGTAAATCAGACGGCGATATGCAACTGATACGAGCATATATCTTTGATCTCAAAAATACATTTTCAGAAGAAAATTAACATGTTTTCTATATGAATATTTTGTCAATAGAAAATAAGATTAAAGGAAGAATCTTACTTTATTACATCCATAAAATTATTAGGTTGTAGATGACAAACAACGACTAACTCATCTAACTTTGATATGAAAGTGACAAATTATTTATACAGTAAGCTTATCAATTTCTTATCTACGACTGTGCTATGCCAGCAAGATATTTCTGTCAAATGGATGAGATTAAAAGATCCATTTGATTCTAACATGCAGGTAACTCCGACGTGAGTTTATTTGAGAGCGCACAAAACAAGAATAACGAAAGTACTTTTACACGTTACAATAATTAATGAAAGTTTGATATAACTCACGCTCTCTGATCTGATGAATGTCTGCGCAAAAAGGAAGCATTGGAGCTGAGAAAGTAAGAATAACTGAAGATATTAAAAATCCTCGTCTTGACAGCAATTTACTTTTAATTAGAGCTACATTCATCAGATGAAAAGAATCGCAAATAAAAGAACAATAGGATTACTTTAAATCTATTTCCTTTGTAAGCTCGTTAATTGTTATTTGAAGTTCTTCATGTCGATACATGTTGTAACTTGCCTTGTTTTTATCAATTCCACCCACGCTTTTTACCATTTGTTATCTATAATCTGAAATTTGTAAGTACCTTGTTTACAAGAAAATATTGTACAGGAATACAAGTATAACTCAATAACGCAGATGAATGAGCGTCTCTAAATAAATTCTCCCCCAAATCCGTCCATTGTAGCCGAGAACGATTCGGAATCGGTAACCCCTCAAATTGTATGTATTTGCTGTCTCGCTTCCCCATACGATCCCATTGCCACCCTTCTATTACGTCGTGGGATAATTAAATATTTATGTCATCACAAACGGCACGGCAACCAACAGTTATAAATAATCATTAATTACTTTACATTATGTATAATTACGTTATTGTTTAAATTCTAATTACCACAGCTTTTGATCAGCATACCCAGATAACATAACAATACATAATTGAGTTCCTACTTTCGTAATCTGATTATAAGAGAGAATATTTTCAATTCATTCATCACCAATAAAATTCTGTTCATAACATACCTGTTCAATAAAAATTTCAAAATGTCAATGACATCCCGTAGATGAAAACAAACATAGATATAAACACGAACTTTGGTCGGCTAATTGATACACAATAAAACCGTTAATATCGGTCCAGTATTACAAGACGTCACAAATGTAATAGAAATCACAAACACTGCCACTTATTCAACCAGCACAGAAGAAGAATACTTTGTTGAAGTCATATAGCACTTCATTATGGAATGGGATAAAGCTCGAACACGAAATAAGCGTTTACACTTGCTGAGCGACGTACAGCCCCGTCGGCGGCTGAACGGAGACTGCATCAATTGAGGGCTACTTAGGGGAAGGCGGGGGGGTCTCAGTAGGGGGCGCTAGTCGTGAACCAGCTTCGGTCAGAGCGGCGTCGAGCCAGCCTAGACTGATATGATAACGAATGTATACAAAGCCGAGGATGTCATACATCACAAAAATACATACTGGTTCGAAACACAAAATAAGCTAACTATTTACATAACATTTTTTACAGAGAAAAAGGATTATTAGTCTTTTTGTGACTTGTGCCAAAGTAAACAAAGCATCAGTGTTGTTTTACAATAACGTTTACGCAATTAGCCACCATATTTTTCCTAAGAATAGTCAGCTGTTGTCAGAGCGTACCAATTTATGTACACTAAAATAGAAACGAAAACTATTATGGTTAAAAACCAATAAAGTATCTAACATGTTCGTTCTAAAGTATATATTATACCTATGTTTATTTTGTTTTTAAATCTTTATGAATATAAAATTTAGTTAAAACTTTAATTGCACGTTGAAAACCATTGAATTGGTGTGTAAGAAACAAGACAACCGCAAAGAAACTTCGTTGGCTTACAATAGCTTAGTCATGAGAAACGAGCAAACGGCTCACTTACTGAATATCCCGTTTCGTTGAATGCACTGTCGCTGATTCATAAGCTGTATCTTAAAACTAAGCAACTAAGTGAGCTGGCAAATTTGTTCAGCCTATTTAGAGTCGATAACTATGTCAAATATAAAATATGACTTCATGCTTCTAATTATACTTGGCTATAGATTTTCTTTAATTATATTAACACTTAAATAAGATGATACTTAATTAGGCAAAAAGGGCGGCGTGAGGTAAATCATTCAACAATATTGACTCAGAGCCATTAAGGATCATCCGTTATTTAGAACATCGGACGCAGATGGAATGGAACCGAAACGGCAATAAATTACTTCCAGTCACATCTTTGGAGGATAGAGAAATAAACACGTTTTGTTTTTCGTGTTCATATTTCGTTTGCAAATGAGTATAGTGGATACCGCGTTTTGAAATTGATAATAAGAAGCGGTGCACCATACTGTGCGGACTTGGAACCCTAACACCGACAAAGTGAAACAATAAAAATATACGAGGGCTTCGCCCGGTGCCACAGACGTGCCGATCTTTTCATCCACATTTGTTTTCTGGTGACACTTGGTGCGCATACAAAGAAATTTTACTATCTCCGTGTGGGGTATTACTGATTTTTCATCGCCTCGAATTTTACTTGAACCGACAGGCAGAAAAATAAAGACCGCTTTTTAAATGCATCAGTTTTTTTCAGTAACATACTATTAAAATAGCTTACAATCGTGATAAGACAATTTGAGATTGTTTAAGGATGAAATTACAATGGGAAAAATTAAAATATTACACATATTTTGAGCACGCACTACTTTTAATTATCCTTTAGTGTGAGCTTGGCAGTAGTTTTTGCGACTCCACGCCCCATTACGCAACATATAGATTGGATACGTTTTTCCTCTGAAAATGTAGTGGCACTTTTGTATTGTATATGTAGTGTATTAAGATAATATAATATTTAGTTCAGACTAAAAGTAAAAATACGACTAAACCTAATGCATGCTACTTATATTTTTAAAACACGATCCAATCAAATATTTTAGTTACTCTTTTATTTTTCCAAAAGATTTTAAAGAAATTGAAAGTCCTAATTCTTATTATCTATACTTAATACTAGACCGTTGAGAGTGCCCAATAATATTCAAAGGTGACTCAAAGACACCAATTTAACCTTTTAAGTTTGAATATTTTTTAGGGCATTGTCGAGCGACTTAAACAATCCTAAATACCAATATGTACCGTTAAGACAGCACGTGCCGTTCCCTCCCCCAAGTCAGTAACGCGGGGTTGGTTCGAAGCTGTCAGCTGTGCGCAAGACATTTAAGCGCATAACAACTGGCTCCGAATAACTTCTTATACGCCATATGTTATAATTACTTTTACCGTATTAAGTTTCTGAACGACTTTTTAGTTTGTAGAAAGTTACACTTAGTAAGGGGCACTAATTTGAATAAAGAGTTTGTGTAAAAAGTTAGTTGAATTAAAAAAAGAATCAGATAAAAATTCATTAAGTTACTCCTCCTTAGGTAAGCTCCTTTCATGATTGATGATAGAGATCTTTGGATTAAAATGATTTTAAAATCAGTAATGTTATTCGTATAGGTACATATCAATTTGTACAATTAAAATTTTTTGGACCTACCATAACTTACATAAGCTTAAAATTATCTCGTACCACTTGATAACGTTTACAGCTATCGACATCAACACACGCTTATCAAAATTTATTGTAATACATTTATTATTACTTATCTGAATTTCTGAACAGTGTATCGTATTCCAAAACTTAATATTTAAAAATTAACGAAAATTCTTAATCTTCACATTATAAGGGATCGAGTATAAAATACAAGTATAGAAACAGATTCTTATTTTTTTTCATTAGATCGTTTCCAATGTATAACTAAATATCCATAGAAAATTTACATAGCGATTAGCTATTTCACGCGAATATACGAACCGCCTCAACTTGTGAATTTAATTAGTATTTCAATGTACCTACACCAATTAAAATTTCCTCATATTGTATCTGCCAGAGTAAATTAGGCTATCTAAATAGTAACATACGTACGCAATACTACTTATCACAGCGAGAATATACATGGAAAACATTAAACATACATCATTTTGCATCAAGTTTATTTTACTAATAGGGTCTCTGATTTAAATATACGTATCATAAATTAATTTTATCTCCAACAAGGAATGTTACATTTTATAGTAAGAGGTACAGATTGTGCTTTTTTAATGTTATAATTGGTATCAGTGTCTCGTTCTCTTTACGATTTTAAAGATATGTTCTTTTAATTTGAAAAACAACATTATTATTTGAAGAGATTTTATTTTTACAAACTTAAATACAAAAATTCAGTTTTTGCAAAAATGTATTTTAACCATAGAACACCAAACATACGTTAGGCTAACGCTAACGTAATTATACAAACTGTCCCATCTATATTTTACAATTAATTCTATTACAATTAATTAGTATACAAAATAAACACCACATTCGACCAAATGCATGGGTAAGCTAGTTCAACGGTCTGGAAGTTTAAGGGGTTAAAATATTATTAAGATGTCTAGACGATTTATTAGAGTGTAGCCTGGTGTTGACACATTACTTGTCGTTGAGTTCGATAATGGCATTTTAACTTGATAATTAATTTACTTAAAAACTTTAATGTCTTTCATTGAAAGTCTGTTTAGAAAGACGGAGCTGAATGCTGTTGCGAAAACTACTTTAAACATAAATCTTTTATATACTGTTTAGCGATTACTTCCATATAACTTATCACGTTTAGCTATGAAAAGTAATGGTTCGTTATCAGTGACCTAAAAATTATAATGTTCGGGTAACAGTAGTACTCATAGAAATGGTGTCCCATCATAGTTACAGTTCTTTCGTCATTAAATAAACGTTGAAGAGAAAGCCATAATAATCTATACTAATATTATAAAGAAGGAAAGTTTGTGTATTTGTTAAATTGTAAGGGGTAATCTCGGGATCTACTGAACCGATTTTAAAATTTCTTTCACTAATAGAAAGCCACATTATTGCTGAGTGTCATAGGTTATATAATAAAGTTGCAAAAATAAAAAAAAAGGATTATTACCGTTATACCCAACAAAGTGGGCACGGGTGAGCTAGTCATTAATATAAAAACATTTGTTCTAAATATACTTTAGACTATAACAGTTTGTAATATTGTTAAGGCCCTGGATATTCTGAACGGAATATGAAAGTATTTTTAAAAAATAAAACGAAGAAGACTACACAATTTGCAAATTATCATAAGTAATTGATTAAGGGGAAAAATTCAATACGAGTGAAACCGTGCATCACAGCTAGTATAATATAACTTTGTCAACGGTGCCTTCGTGACGGCAAAATAAATAAGTACACTTTCAACTAGATTGATGTAGTGAAAATAGCAGACTGCTTATTTAATGAAGATAAGATAATTTCCTTTGCTTAAGATGATCGATATCAGTCTCCCCTATAAATTATCACGTAATCTCAAACGGTAATTAATCAATTTAATGCAGACAGGAAAAGAGTTCGTCTTAAAGTTATTAAGATACTGACTACATGCGATAGAATAAGAATATGAAGATATTCTAGATTGTATGCTAAGCATTAACTTGAAAATATTTTTGATATACAAAAAACTATAAAGCCTTTTATATATTTACACATCAAGCAATTTATTTTTAATGGACGATAAAAAGTCACATAATCAGAGATATTAACAAATTATAAATGGAACGGACGCGACCTAAATTTTGCCAAACGTGAACGACTATTTCCAGACAACGGTGAGGTATGTCAGGTAGCTTTCAAAATAACACATCCTCTGAAACGCGCGTACATTATCTTGGATTCACATTCACGTGTGCATTAACGTTTTGGGAAAGAGCATGCGTCTATTTACGGCGTACGCAAGTAGCTGTTTAGGCTGATGGATACAAGAAAAATCGGTCTTGGTGTCATGTAACAACACTATCTCACTCTTATATGACTCAAAAATACCCTTCTAGAGGAGTAAAAGAACACTGTTTCGTATGGACATAAAGCAAAATCAATTCCTGCGAGATTTCGCCCAAAATCAATTGAAGTGTCAGTCGAAAAAAGATACCATAATTGGACATTCATTCAACAATGGCTGCAGATACACAGGATTGCAGACGCGATGCAAATAACAAAAATCAATACGTCGAGCGAACGCTGTGGCCAAACCTCGCTCAAAATTAACCATCCTCACATTTTTAGCACTGTGTTGATGAAAACGCTTATATATTCACAAAAAATACTGAACACAAACGACGGAAAAACGCAATACAACAAAGAGACTGTATGGGATACACAATACGATTTACAAACACAACATGTGATACAGACTGAATTCTCAGACAGTCTCTCAGACCTAATAGACAATAGATCATCTGACATCCGTTTAGGGACGTTGACAGCTTAATAACTAAATGCAGGCTAGACAGGTACAAACTTTGCATTTGATAAGACCAACTATAGCTACAATCGTATAGCCTGTAAGCTATTGTATGGCAGCTATACGAAGCCCTTAAGTAAGTGGTTGAGAGAGTCTGCGTCTCCAAGCTGGTACTCGACTGAACCTGTTAACCTACTGTATGGCATTGAGGGCAAAAACTTCGCTTGCACCTGTTTTATATTATGTAGCATGTGCTAAAATATTCCAAATATTATAAAACTATCAGTCGGTAGGTAAATATTGAGATCCAGATATTACAGTGATGATTCATTATATTATTAGGTTTTAATAACAAGCAATAATTTCTCATTTAATGGCGATTCGGAGCGTAGATATTTATAATTTTGAAGTTGATTGCTCAATGATTTAGTTCTATTGCTTGCCAGCTAGAAAGTGAATGCATTATAAAACTAAATGGCCACGTTATTATAGTAAACTTTCTTTACTGTTATCTTTAACACGTTTCGATTTAAGCGTCCATAAATCTCCGTTCACGTCGTAATGCGTAACAGCTTTAAAAGTGCCATTGCATCAGTCACAACAAACAACCTCGTCTAGACTAGGCACTAGAAATTTATGCAGAAACTTTATCAGTGAGAAACAAAGACTATAAGGGACAACGTTGCTCATTAACGTTACAAACCCTCAAGTGTGAGAAAAGTACGGCTTTAAAATATTACACGGAAACTTAACTTTAAATAGATGCTTTTCTTTTCTTAAGCTCAGTTTTAATGTCTTCAGAGAACAAATGGATGGATTATTGTTTCATACTAAGAGCTTGGAGACAATAGGGTATATGCATGTGACTTCAAATTGAACGAAATATTTTTTTTTGTAATCTTCATTGCAACAGAAACAAGCCTGTATATTTCCCAATTAAATTAATTGCGATTTAATAGAGAAATTTTATCTTTAAAAATGTCTTATTTAAAATTCCCTCGCAATTTATTTAAAACAACAGGTGACGACATCGTCATGTAGGTTCACACATAGTATAATAATATATAAGTTTATATAACTAACAAGTGACAACTAGTTCAAGCTTCAAGTTGACACTAGATCATTGATGTCAACAAGTTGATCTTGATAACAAGTTGTAGTTCGCACTTCGCAGTTGTTTCTACTTTTACAGTATTCGTTTTCTGAGGTTAAAGTGTTAAATATTGCAAAGGACTGTTTAACAGAATGACTGAAATTGGTTTTGTTAAAGCGCAATCGGATAACCTTCCTAAAATAGACGCGTTTATGATGATCGCGTATTTCAAATCGAATCCAGATTTTATGTGTGCCGAACTCAGGGGAGTAAAAGCTGCGAGGTAAATAAGTTTTGATTTTAAATAATCGTTTTTATATAATAACATTTTATAATTATATATTAAATCAATCATTTAAGAACAATATATTTAATAACCTAAAAATTACAACTACTTATTATTTCTGTACAGATCTGAAAGGCATTCATATGGAGATTCAGCCATTGGATATGTACAAGTGAAAAGAGAAAAAGATAAATGCATTTTAAAGGCTAGAATAACACCAGAGCATAACATCCATAAAAAATTTTACAACGTGATAGCTAAGTGTAATGAGGTAGAGGAAGATATTCTGTCTGTGCAATGTGAAGATTGTGCAGCTCATTTAGGTAAATATTTTCTCCAAATCAATATTTAGAATCAGGCAAAAACAATTTTTAGGTATTGGCTATTGTATCATAATATTAAATCATTATAGTGCAGCTTTACAAAATAAGAATAATCAAAATTATCTTGTTTCAGGTGGCTGTAAGCATGCTATTGCTTTCTTAGCATGGCTACACAGGCGAAGTGAAGATCCCCCTTCCACAAGCGTGGAATGCTATTGGAAGAAACCTATATTATCTTCAGTGGGGACAAGCACAAAATATATAAAAGCTAAAGAGATGGCTTCCTTGCAAGAGAGAAATTTTGAGCCAAAAAAACAAAAAACTGATAGTTTTTTGTCTATTCTAACAAATTATAGTTGTGCCGTGACTGACATGAACAGTCAACTCATGAAATATTACAAGGAACCTTCTGCATTAGAAAAATTATCTATACATTATTTAAAAAGCAAGATGCCAGACAAGCCTAATAATGCATTTGAATTTTTAAATTTTTGTAAAAAGAATATGAATACAAGCTCATGCGAGAAAGCTGAGCTTGATACCATAAATCAAAGCGATTGTCTCCTCTGGCATGAGTTACGATATGCTCGCATTACTGCCTCAAAGGCACATGAAGCAGCTCAGTGCAAAACATTTCATGGTGTTTTAACAGAAACAATAATGGGGGCTAAGTTTAATGAAACTGAACCAATAAAAAGAGGTCGAGTCTTGGAAAGTCAAATTATAAAACACGTCGAAAATATAAAAAAAAATAAAAATAAAAAAGTGTGGTTTGAAATTAAATTCACAGCACCCTATTTTAGGTGCTTCACCTGATGGAGTGAGTGAAGAATTTGTGATAGAGGTGAAGTGCCCGTATACAAATAAAGCTATAAGTAAATACATAAATGACAATAAAATATCTCTTAAATATAAGGCACAAGTGCAGCTGCAAATGCAGTTTTTCAATAAAAAAAGGACTATTCTGTGTGGCAGCAAGTGATTTTGAGAAATCATCCAAAGTCATTATAGTAGAGGAGCTATATGACCAAGAATTTTGCAAAGAAATATTGAATAAATGTACACTGTTTTGGTGTAATGCCATTTTTCCTTTATTATTTAAATAAAACTCGTTTATGTGATCAATTATTTTTTTATTAATACATCCTGTAAATTAATTAGTCCGCAAGCTGTAACTATTACTTCATCCACTATAGGCACCAAGTGATGGTCAATACATGCATGCGGAAGTAACATGTGAAATTCCCTAAGTCTGCTAATAACACGTTCCACATGAATCCTTAAGGCTGAAATTTGTTTCGATTGTTTAACATCCTCTTTAGTACTAGGGGTATTCTTTGTAACTGAGGGTGGCCTAACCAGGGTACAATCTTTGCTGGCCAACAATCGTGACAAATCCTTGAAACCCCGATCTGCCATAACTGATTTCTAAGGTGGTAAAAGATCAAGAAAGCCACAATCTTCGACAATCATAAGGTCTGTTGCCCTGCCACTATACCCTTCAGATATGTAATTGACAAGACCATCAGGAGTACATGAAATCAAGTATTTTAAAGTGTTACACTTTTTTTTATTGTGACCATGTTAATGATTGATGTATAGCGTTTGTTGGCTTTTCTATTTGTATTTCCAAACAGTCTATTATAGCTACGACACTACTATATCTGGCTCTAAATGAAATAGGTAATTTTTCATAAATCTGAGAAGGGGATGGCCAAATAATCAACTCTTTCATTTTCATTGAAATAGTTATAATACTTTTTGAAAAGATTCTGCTTATAGTGCTTTGTGAATATCCAAAGTGGACTGCTAATAAACTAAAAGATTCATTGAGTTTTATTTTTCTAAAGGTTATTAAAATATCTATTGTGGGAAGAGGGATATTTTCACTTAATAGTTTAATTAAATAAAAAGTTCTCTTTGGCAGTCCCATAAACATTTTAGGTTCCCTTTCCATAGCACTCAATGTAATACCACGCATTTGCTTCTTAAATTGTAAGTCACTGTCACCTGCTTCTTCAACAAGCCAACTTGTATCAGAAGAACTACATTCTGGTTCATAATTGGTTGATAATACTGAGGACTGTGCTGAATTTACACTAGTGAGTGAGGCAATATCAGCAGGGTTTTCTGAAAATAACTTTCTTTTAACAGCAAAACTCTGAGTAGATTTGATGGGTGATGTTGATGTATTTTTAACTGTTATTTTATATGGAGATAAAGCTACATTATTTTTCTTTATTGTTAAATTTACATTGACACCTTTGCTTCTATAATAAAGTTTAGTTTGTACAGCCTTATCAATCTGTAATAAATCCCCACTATGCACATTTGACATGATATTACACGGAGCTCCCTTGTCTACTATGTTACCAGAAATATTATCTTCAACATCCATGTGATATGGTTCTGAGGCTGAACTAGGACCTGCTTCAGCAAGATCAACCTCAAATGTTGATGTTGAACATGCTGTGGATTGTCTACTATTTTTTGAATCTTGGAATTCATCATTTTCTTGACATTTAAATATATATGGTACTATTCCTTGTTTTAATTTTAAAGTCACTTTTTGTCCTTGATTTACAGACATTATCCTATATTGTACATAATTGACTGTGTCTTTTTCAATCTGAAATCATTTATTAGATTAGATTATTCACAATAGAAATAAATTAAAGACAAATAAATAGTTTAAAATTTATTCAGAATTTTTTACGTAGTTTTCGTAAATAAGTTGTTTTTGTTGATATTCATTACATAAAGTCTTTTAAAGGTGTTTTATCGAAACTCAAATGTCCTTCTTACATTGAAATGGTCTTCACAGCAATAAAAACTAGTAGAATTAGATACAATATCCTTTTTCATTGCTTTGCACCACTTTTTCCTGATTTCAGCTTTTCTCGGCATATGAAAATATACTTTTCCAGGTGCGGTATTGCCGTTATTTCCGCACATAGGAACAACACAATATTTAATAAACTTTCTATTTTTCTGTTCCATGGTATAAATTATTTGTAACTTTAATAACTTATAAAATTACACTGGATTTAAAAACCAAACGTTGTTTACTTTAAAAATGTTACAGCGTACAATATTCCGAAATACAGATACTAAATATATTTTTTTAGGCGCAGTTTTTACTTTATTGCCACACATAAAATAAAAAAAAATATTTAAATAATATTTATTGTAGTTTTACATGCTAATAATTATTTGTCACTTGAATCACTTATAAAACTTTAATAAATTTAAAAACCAAAACATTAATTGTTTATATAAAAAATGTATAATATTTTTTAGCCTGTTGTCCGAATTACAGATAATAAATATTTCTACCAACACGTACATGACTTTTATGTCACTTCCGCTTTTGTCTCAAAAAAATCGGAATTATTTTTATAAATTTTTTTTAAGTATAATGGTTCATATTTGCATTGCGCTGTATTTTTTTTGGGTAATGTAATGATTCATAGAAACGTTTAAAATAATAAAAAAAATTCATGCATATACCCTATTGAATGCATTTCTAGGATTGTTGTAACTAAATAATTTTATTACAATCGTTGGATAGTAGATTTGTTTAAAGACTTTATATATTATGAGACAAATAGTCAGAGAAAAATCCAATGCTTAATTTCGAAAATCATCATCATCAAGAGTAATTAATGAACTGTAATACTCATTTGGTTGCTAATTAATCCTGGACGACTGAATGACTGCTCATAATAGATCTGTTACATATATGTGCTTGTCAAAATGTAATTGTACGCTGCATTCAATTCGGTTCGCAAATGAATTATTTCGAAATTTAATGTATTAATCAGAATATGTAAAATCACTATTATAAGTATTAACTTCATATTTATATAATCATAATTATTATTTAAACTTATTTAGATTACATCAAAAATTAAAACCTTTTGGTTCTAATGAAAAGGTATTCATGGAGGTATTCAGTTAAAATAATTGACTCAAAATTATCATCCCTTTTTTATTACAAAACAATCAAGTCAATACTCTCGTTGGTCCTTATAAACCCAGGAATTGGGTTAACATTTGTTATACGATTAGTCAAGTCGAAATTGCCGTGACGGAGTAAATACGCGAATACTCAAATAGTGCACCGTCGTGTTGGCAAAGATTTCAATGGACTGGAAAACTTCAGGTGCCTCGAAAACTGGTATTTAGGGCAATGGATGTAGCCTTGATAGGTAATATAGGCATACAGTACACAGTACACACAAAGGCAATTTATCGGCGCTTATAATGAACGCTAATAAAGATCTTTGTGACGTCATAATTATTAACGCGCCCCACTTTACGTTAGAAAGAATTTCTCGTTCCACAAGTTTTAAATGTATGGATTTAGATTTGCAATTACTTCGAAATTTTGCAATTAGCTGCTGAAACATTTTCACGATATTAATCTTGACAACATTTCTACCACGTTATGTATTTAAAAGTAGAGTCATTTTTAAGTTATTATAAACTATGTCGCACAGAAGCACAGTCGCATTTCTTTGTACATGGTACCTAAGTTGTTATTTAAACCAGTGCTGCTTTCACTAAGTGATCTTATCAAACCAAGTCAACGACATTGTATTTATTCGGACCAAACGGAGTATTGCGATGTACGTATCCATATTTGGTAACTTGTATAATCTGCTATCTTTATACCCAGAATACAATTTTACCTAATAATGTATGATTTTGAATGTAATACTTTGGTAATAAAAAAAAACAAAACAGACAGAAACAGAGAAAATCTTTCTGTTTTCAAAATTAGCTAAAATTCATGTCATAAGTAAAGTAAATGATAATTTTGCTTCATTCATCCTTTTGTAACATTGCAATTAAGGTACAAATGTCGCTTCATAAAGGCGCTGTAATTCTGTCCTTCTTAAATAAGCAAAAATAAGAGAGAAAGGGCCTCCTACAACATCATAAGACGCCAACGCAATGCGTGGGTCGAGTTACTATAGCTTATTATAATTTGTAATGACAAGGTATACTTCCTTAGATGTGACTCAACTTCCTTTGAATATCATATTACCAAAGCAAAAATAAGTTAAGGAATTCGTAATAAATAAAAATACTGGAACTATTGAAAAACAAGAATCAATACTTCAAACGCTAATTAGACAACGTACAAAAACTGAAAAAAAAAATTCAAAAGCAAAGAAAAATGATTACAATGTGCAATACCTGCAGTATGCATGAACCAAGACTTATGAATATTCATTAATTAACTAAACGGGTGAGTTTTCTAAAGCTGAATAGTTGCGAATGGCTAACTCAAGCTAATTATGTTGCTAGAATTGCAGATAGCTTTGACGTTGCTAGGCCACTTTTAGTACAGAAGGTTTGGTTGAAGTTTTTTTTAGAATCACCTCGTTCAATGCTCCAGTTCTGATGTAACGATTTTCGTTTAAAGCCTCTGCCTGTGATTGGGCTCAGCTAAATGCATAATAGATGAGTACTATAATAAGACCGCGGAGCTTCCGGGTATTGTGATAATATTTTCGGTGATTTTCCATGGCAACCGGTTTCGAAGGGTAGTTGAACTTTTCTCCATTAATAGTTCTTAGTTACTTTCTTGACTGACTGATTGACTTGTTACTCATTTGATTTCTAAACCTAATAGTAATTTGACTAAAATTATTCGTGTGTTACTACTAAAAAAATTAGGAAAAGTCGTGATCGTTCCGTGATATCTTTTTTATCTGTAAATGTTGTAATGAGAGCATCCACTAACGTATTGATCGTCCTATGACATAAATTCAGTACATAAAAATTTATGCCTTAATGGATATAGGTCACCCCATAACGGTGATGCAAAAGATAAACTTGAAACGTCGTAAATAGAATATTATGCTTACAAAAATATTTATGTTTTAACAATTTGTAATATACGGATTTGTTGAGGTATTTGGATTTAGACTAAGAATAATGAGCGGCTAAGCAATTACGGCATCCGAGTCCGAAATATTAGATTTAATTTAAATTATAGTGAACTTTAGGTCGGGTACGCTGAATCAGAGCTTTAATTAGAACCGGAATCGCTTTCGGACACCTCTGCAACGAATGCATAACGATTCCGCGAACGATTCACGAGTCAGTGAATCGGTGTGTTTGTTTTGCTTTATTTTTGTAAGCCGATTTGTAACACGCCTGTATTACGCCTTAATTAGAATCACCTCTTGTATTAGGAATTGTGAGAGCATTTGCTATTCTAATAAATGTTTATTCGTTAAACATTTAGAATTTTTAAAGAATATCAGAGACGTATATACTCTTAATGATGCTATACGATTTATAAGAAAAATAATTTGCGCCTTATCGTTTAATGATTCGTGATATTCACAATATTTTTCAATGTGATATAATAGAATGGATTTAATTATATCCTTGAGTTATTGCAATAAATTTGTATGAAGAAAAATTGAAATAACAATATTATTTATTGTACAGTAAAATTTATTCCGATGACAGAAGATAATTAAAGTAAAATTAAATAATCAAAGTATTTGATAATTATTATTTCCTCCATAGCAGTGTATGTGAACGTGACCCCAGCAAATATTTTATGATCTATCCTCAGTTTGAACCTCAAAGGTTAATAACGTTGGCGAACATATCGCACGTCCGGCACCGATGCAAATGTTATAGTCTCTCGTCACGCATTTCCACTGATCTTTAAAGCCAATGGGCATATCGCTTTAATGCGACAAAACCATCTAGTTTCACATTATGTTAAATGACTTAAGTTTTTCATAGTTATAGATCTCTTTTTATTGTATTTGAACACCATGATAGTCTGCACACTTCTTTAGATGTTTTACAAAAAAAAAACTTTATTACTTGCTTAAAGTTTGCGAAGACGTTTTCACACAGAATTGTTTTATTATATCAAAAGTTGATAGATGTATCCTTTATTCTTTCCTAAATAATTATATCTCTAATTTTGAACATTATATGAAGTATTATACCATGTGATTCATTTTCGTACGATAATTTTGTAATCCTTAAAACCAAAACGGATAAGCCAGTCGATTAAATATTGATAATCACGGATTATCGTTAATTCCGACTGTTTAATCATTATTTTGGCAATGGACATACATTATAAATTCTTTTGATTGCGAAAAAATGTTAAAGAGAAAAAATATTCAAGCAATACTTTGCCCTAGTTTCATCGGTTCGACTGGTATCGCATTTACTTTGTACGAATCATAGATACTTGCTCTTTAGACTGCGTTTCCGATATAGGGATATTTCAGGAAAAATTGATTTTCTATTTGTGCATATCTGCTTCCGTATAACCTTATATTGGAGGAAGTTTGCTATATGGGTCGATGGTTGGAACACATCGCAATAGCATCTATTTATATTTGTGCATTTAACTGCATAGAATACCTATTTAACTTTTTTCGTACATAAATAGTAAGTTGGTATGGTACGAATTTATGTAATACAACAACAT
Source organism: Eurema hecabe (assembly GCA_026213755.1). NCBI lineage: Eukaryota > Metazoa > Arthropoda > Insecta > Lepidoptera > Pieridae > Terias > Terias hecabe. The sequence goes on along the minus strand of JADANM010005075.1, from coordinate 2,377,509 downwards.
AATGTTCATAAATAACATCTTGTGCCTCTGATATGTTCAATAAGTATGCATACTGTTAAAAAAAATTACTTAGAATAATCTATGTTCCAAATAACATGAATAAATAGTCTGCAGGGTTTATTCATTATATTTTAAATGCCTGTTAGGTTTATGTATATGTATTTGGTTTATGGAATGTCCACATTAAATATCTCTCAAAATATTACCTGAATGGCTGATATTATTTATATACATGCTTTTGATATTGTCTCTTATTTTTATAAATAAATAAATAATATAGTATACAACCAACTATCTTACTTATCCAAATAAATTGATAAATTGATAATAATATGTACTGGCCGTTTCATTTATTTTTAAGGCGTATCAATACCTACTTTTTTGATAGAATAATTTAATTTAATTTAGATGTTAAATAATAAAAAAAATCGCGAAATTACATAATATATACCTTGTTAAATATGCTATTGTATTTTAAAAATTATTACCGTAAAAAAACACACATTCCGGTTTTAAAATTAGATAACAAAATAGATATTATGCAAATACATTCAAAAATTCATAAATTAAACATATTAAAAAAACAATTAATATAAAGATTTTTGAAGGAGACAATAATTGGATATAAAAATATATAAACAAAACTTACTTACATACGGCAGGCAAACACGATATCACTTGGTAACACGAAGAAACAGTTATATTTTCACTTAAAAGTTATTAAATAAGGTCCAGTACCAATAAATAATTAATATATAAATATTTGACAAAATGTTTCATTTATAAAGTGATGAAAATTTACAGAAAACAACTAAAGTCGCTTTGTATTCCACCCCCTCATTTCTCAGACCTCAGTTATTACCTTCCCTGCCCCTCCCAACCACAAACCTCACCGATTGCAGTACCAACTACCAATGATATTCATACACAGATAACATACACAGACAGTCACCCCAGATGATAAAAGAATCGAATAAATGAAAACTTATCAGTTAGTTATTAATCTTATGACTAGATATTTTTTAGAGGTAGGTACTTGTAATCGATCCTTTTAATAATCAACCGTAACAGCTTAATTTTAATAATTATACAGTTTCTTTTCTGTAATGTATTCTGTAAGTGAAATAGTATTTAATCTACATTACAATACCGCCATTTTATGTGTTTTATGACATTATCGTAAAGTCAAAAGTTTATTTACTGTCAATGTCATGTGTTATTGTGATTGTGATTTGTGTTGGTACTTGGTATTTGTAATTTTTGTAAATGTTACTGCCATTTCACCAAGAATAGAATAGAATTTTTTTTTTGTAAATGTTAACAAGTTTGTTAATAGTTTAATATATTAATTTAAAATTATTGAATCGCGTTATGACTTATTAAGCAATATAATAACATGGAAGAAGAAAGTAAGGACTCAAACGAACTCCGCATAGAGCTCCGTAGGGGTTAAGGACCTTTTTAGTTATTGCTGTTACTTTTGTTTGTTGTAGAATTAATTCGAAAGAAGAAAAAAGCATTGAATGGCAGCAATAGACGTGCTTATGCAGAAGCCTGTAATGATTTAGCTACATTTTATTACAAGCAAGCCCGTTATGGAGATGCGCTTCAAGAGTACAAAAATGAAGCATCTATTTGCAAGGACTTGGGCTTGCGAATGGAATGGGGCACATGTAACAGGATGATAGGTGAAATGTATATGCTATTGGCAGAGTTCGATAAAGCATTAAAATATGAAGAAAAACATTTAGGTATACATTTTGTGTTTACATATTTATAAATACTAGCTTTTCTGTCCCGCGTAACCGCAACCCATGGCCAAATTAAAAAACAATAAAACAATTACACCGAACATACCTCTCCAGCCGCTAGTTTAAACAAACAAATTTTTACTTTAAAAACACTTTTTCATTCAACATTCTCTTATTTTAATTCTCAAAGTAGCCAATTATTTCATTAGAAGCAATATTACTTGTGTGTTTTTGTTGTATCCTTGTTATATAGTATGTCTTACATTCTTAAACTTTATTACAGTGGTAGCTAAAGAACTTAATAACTTAGTAGAAGAACAAAGGGCAATGGCTACATTGGGAAGAATATATCTCCTTCAAGGTCAAAGCTCTACTGATAGTGAGGAATCTAAGACATCATTAATTGCTGCTGAAAAAGCATTTATGAAAAGTTTAGTACTATGTGAAAAGTGAGTAAAAAATACATGATATTGCGTACTTTTCAGATATAGCTTTGTATAATAAAGGCAAATAAACATTTTTCTTTATAGTCTCTGTTAAAATATACATATACATAGATGGTCCATGTAACATGGTTAATAACAATCCATTTCCTATAAAACTATTGTGTACCAACATAGTCCTTGATATTGACAATGTAAATTGAATCATAATTAGACAATTATGCTTAATTAATAAAACTATTTTTTTATTATCACAAGAATTTCCACTAAGGACTAACAATTAAAAGTTTGTATAATTTTTCCCATCCTATATCATTCTGTATTTACGCTATTCATTGATATTTTCTTAGGCTTAGTGGCAAGATAAACAAAACTGAACTCATGGATATGAGAGCTAGATTATTACTCAATATAGGTGTTGTACAAGAACATCTAGGTCATCTCGACAAAGCCATTGATTGCATTAACAAGGCGATAACTATATGCTCAAATCAGGATTTGTATGAAGTTCTGCATAACTGCTACACAACACAAGCTTTGATGTATAGTAATAAAATGAAGGACTATGCACGGGCATTAAGTTGCTTAAATAAGGCTCTGGAAGTTGCTAGCAGATTGGAGGACAAGGTAATTAAAACCTTCACTGTTGATATATCCCATTTTAGAAGAAAAAGTCTTTCGATCCATTATGTTTTTCATAATATGATATTTTTTAACATAAGTAAGTAGCTTTGTATTTAGGCAGAAAATAAGCAAGAAGATAAACATCTTCTTACCTAAAAATATTTTCTTAGCTAGATTTTACTGCCCTGAGTAGCAGGATTAATATTATATCCTTTAAAAACGTAATAGTTTTGTATAAGGTCTCTAATTATTTTTGGTGATGTACTATAAGTTTTTAATAGTCAGAAGAGTTACACAAGGTTCTATTTCCCAAGAGCTATTCTGATATACTACCTGTGTTCCAGATTATGTATCTATTTATAATATACTATCTGTTGCTCGCGACTTTGTCCCCGTCGGATCTATTTCTATTATTATGTTATAGTGAGTCAATCTTTGAAGATAGACATATACTGTCGCAGACTTTTTTTTAGATCATTTAAAGAGGAATAATTCTTTCATACATATTATTTTTGTATCTTGAACCGTTTTCGCAGCGCACGCTAAGGAAGCCCTCAAAAATGAATAATTTTCCCCGTTTTTTCCATATTTTCCATTATATCTTCGCTCCTATTAGTCGCAGCGTGATGTTGTGTAGCCTAAAGCCTTCCTCGATAAATGGTCAATTCAATAAAAAAAGAATTTTTCAATTCGAACCAGTAGATCCTGAGATTAGCGCGTTCAAACAAACAAACAAACAAACTCTTTATATATTAGCTTTATATATTAGCATACATAATATAATATTATGTGAACTAAGACTTATTATAGTCTTAGTTCACTAAATGTGGTGTCAGATATAAGATCACATACATTTTTTGTAGGTACTGAAAATGTGTGAGACACTGTCGTCCAAAGCTGACATCCTGTGTAAAATGTCTGACTATCAAAGTGCAAAGCAGGTGTTATATAAAGCCTGGAAGCTAAAGACGCCTGATGAAGAAGAGAGAGAAAACATTGAGTCTAATTTACGAGTTGGTAAGTTCTTGTCTCTTTCTAAACAAAGGTAAATTAAAATGTGTAAATATTAAAAAGCAAATTATGAAACTGAAAACTTATGGTGTAATAAGAATAGTATATTTTATTCTGCATATCATATTACTCACTTTAACTGTGCCTAATTAATTATAGTTGCTGCAATGTGCTACACTGAAGATCTAATTGTATCTATTGATCCCACGGACCATATTGCATTCAAGAAACTGTATGAGAAACTTGGTGATGGGTCCTGTCATGTGAAAAACTATGCAGGTGCAATCGAATATTATTTGAAGATGTTAGACCATGCTGAGTTGGCTGGCGATTTTGGAAAAACTTTAATTCCAATATATGTTAGGTATGTTGAGCTTATATTTAATTATATAATTACTAAAATCTATAACTAAGCCTTAAATAAATGTTTAAAAACTTTATGTAAACAAACTTAATACACCAATTGGTGATCAATCTTTTAAGTTTTTGTATTCAATTTAAATGATTTAAAGTTATGTTTGTATGCAGTTTGTATCAAACTTACAAAGACATGGGCAGCTACAATGAGGCACTTCAATATTATTACAAGGAATATGAATTGATAAAAGATGTGCCTAAAGAAGCATTCACAACTCTATACAATATAGCTGAAGTATCGTTCTTGGCTAAGAAACCATATGAGCAAGTAGAGAAGGCCTGCCTTAATGCTAGAGACGCGGTAAGTATTAATAACCTATTATGTCTAAAATAGCAATTTTATTGTGATTATCAATATCTATATTTTTAGCCTGTTTACTCTGGAATAGTATTTAAAGTTATAAAATATTAAAACAATGATTGAAAATTAGAATACATCAAAACAGTGTACCCACAACTTATTTTTATTTAAAACTATATTTTCAGGCGAAGGAATGGAATAAAAGGAAATATGAAGTGAGAATTTTAAAAAGCTTACTTAAATACCAAGAAGAGTATGGTGAACTTGAAAAGATGGAAGGCACAAAGAGTGAATTGCGGAACCTAGGTTATGATGAAGATAATTTGAATGTATCGGAGGATGAAATGAGTTCAGCGGGTGGTGGGGATGAAGATACCACACATATTGGTGATGACATATGCTTAGAGGATTTGACAGGTATGTTCAGCATTATTTATATTAGCATGGAAAAATAGTTGTCTGTTACGCTATCACTTGAAAACAATCGGATCGGTGGCCCGTGGGATAGGCTATATAATAGTGTTTTGCAGCTTTATATGTAAGCTTATTACAAATATTATAATAATAAGCTTATATATTTCTTATTCCTGTTTAGATGCTTGATTATTAGCAAATTAATATTAAGTAAATAAATCAGGTTATTTAATATATTTCACATAACTTACAACTCTTCCCTTTTCTTCTTCCTCTTCTGATCTTTGTCCCTTACACTTCTTTGCTACCCAACAAAAAACTTGAAGAATGCATATAAATTTTCAGATTTATCGGATAATAATGAAGAAGATGTGACTGAAACAAAGCGCAAGACGCGAAGGAGAGGTAATGGATTTACAATTAAGAAAAATATGAAGGGGGAAACTCAACTACATGTTGTAAGTACAAAATAATATATGTACAATACTAGAAGAACTGAGAGAGAGAACTGTATTGATAATTTTATACGATTCTAAACATAGACAACTATTACAGGCATGTATATCTGGCAACAAGTTACTAGTAGAAAGATTGCTAGCCAAAGGCCATCCAGTGAATATAAGGGATAATGCCGGCTGGTTGCCGTTACACGAAGCTTGTATACATGGACATGTAGATGTTGTAGATATGCTTATTGATCATGGAGCTAATGTTAACGATAGGGGAGGCGCTAATTGTGATGGTAAGATTATAATCATAGTTTAATAATTATTTCAATGTTCAAGAATTGTGATGAGGTCACTACATAGTATAAGACAAAGTTGCTTCATCTGGCTTCATCCCTATATATTAAATTCTTTAAAACTACGCAATCGATTCTCATGTGGTTTTTTAATAAATGGAGCTATTCAAGAGGTAGGTTCATATGTATAATATGTGCAATCGAAGCCGGGGCGGGTCGCTAGTATTTTGATAAATGCACTTTTATAACAAATGTTTTTATCATTTTCTCTTTCAAAAAACTTTTTTGGCTGTCTTGTAGCCATAATGTTGTGTTATTTATGTTTGTTATTTTTAATAGGTATCACTCCGTTATATGACGCAGCGAGTAATGGACATTTAGAAGTAGTGCAACTGTTACTTGAAAAAGGAGCCATTCCCACATTAAAAACAGATTTTGGCGAAACACCATCACATGTACTACAGAAATGGCGGACTGGATCTATTCTTACAAAAGACGAGGAGATATTGTACAAAAACATATGTAATAAAATAAACAATATCACCGATAAGACACAAGAAATTTTAAATAGATCAAAATCAAAGACCCCAGTTAAGAAAATGGAAGATGTATCACCACCCAGCACTTCTAAAATGAGTAGAGTTAAAAATCTAGCATCGCCTGTATTTAAACGAAGAAATATTATAGACGATGACAGCGACACTGAGATAAATTTATCTCAAAATGTAAGAAATCAGACAGCATTCCCTTCAGATGATTCGAACTCTTCAGATGAGGATAGTACAAAGCAAAATGATAATATCGCAAATGTTAGAGAATATAAAGATGCTATTTCTGCTCTTAGAAACCGAAGCTGTAATGATCTGCCCATAGTTGATGTTAAGAAAAAGAAATCCGCCTTATTAGACCCCACCGAAGTTGATGATGATTGGTTAGATGATGATTTGGGAGTCACAAACAAAAATAAAAAAAGAAAACTTAGCGACCCACTCACAACCATAGCTAAGAAAACTGTTGTCAATAGTTTGAAGGATAGCATAGATAATTTAAATAGGATAGAACCACTATCAGATAATACAATAAATAAAAACAAAACTAAAAAGTCAAGACTCAATGAAATTGTAGATATCAGTGAAAATAGTTCTGATTCAGATCAGCTACGCGATGAAAATATTAATCCCAAAAACATTGAAAGCATGAGAAGTATTATGAAAGAATTTAACAATAAACCTAAGGACACCAGAGATAGTATAAAACGTAGATGGAAAAGACAAAGTACGTTATTAAAAGCTGGTTTTCAAAGGAAAAAAGATGATCAGTCAAGTAATAGTGGAAGTGATACAGAGTTTTGTGATAAACGGGATTCGAGAAGATCATTAACTCCTGTCGTGTTCAGTCGAAAGTCTTCGAATGAAAATTTCTATAGTAACGCGTCCAATGATGGGTTTAATTACGTACAAAATATAAATCCCAGGGTTGTGCAATCAATGAACGTTGTACAACCTATAAATATAGTTCAGCCTACTAAAAATGGTAGAATGCAAGCCCAAATACTTGCCCCAGCAGCAGTTAAAGTTAAAGTGGAGGATAAAGTGTTATTAATATCATTGAAGTTGGACACAATTAATAAGTTGACAATCAGCTGGCTGGTTGAAGAAGTCAAATCGCGTTATTATAAGTAAGTCATTTATCAATAAAACCATAGCCATATATAAAATAAAGTATTTATATTGGAATAACTAAAACAATTCAGTGAAATTTGGAAAATATTGTTCTCATTCAGTTATATAATTTAAGCTACTTTTATAGTTAGTGTTACACTATCAAACAGGACTTTTATATATGTACTATCTTTCATAAACTGAAATTCATAACCTAAATTTTATGTATGGGCTATTATTATTTCAGATTAACAGGTATAAAGCCAGTATTCAGCTTAATGACATCAGACGGTGCGATATTGTCAGAAGATGATCCACTCAGTCTTGTTTTATCATCACCAGAATTAAACACATGTATCAGTAACTGGAAAGCATCACCTGCAGAGGAACGATACTTAGAGTGTTGTGATGCTTTGGGAATAAGTAAGTTATTTTACCAAGTATGTAATATCAATGACCAAGTAGCAGTAAGTCTGCTTGTAAAATGAATTAATTCCAATGAATGATCAATAGGTTGCTTATTTTTGTGTCTTTCCTTCTCTGTTGATTATTTTGAACCTGAGTCTTTAACTCAGCACACTTTCAAGCCGAGACAAACATCAACTTGTCTAATTATACATTAAAACAAACCAATATTAAAACACTTAAGGTTCTGAAATTGTTTTAATATGCATGCTTACTTATAAATTATATATATAAAAAATACAATTATTACAGCACCATCCCAAGAAATACAGCAATCTGTGGGAAGAAGTCACACAACAAGACGTTTAGCACTCGGAGAACAAACATTACCTCCATCTCAAATACGGCCACTATTCCGAGCTTTATCACACCAAGCACACATAACAGCCATCATGATACCAAACAACAATATTGGGAATGATGGAATGAAGTATTTAACTGAGAGTCTTTGCACTTTGAAGCATTTAACCCTACTAGACCTTAGTAGAAACAACATTACGGGTGATGGAGTTAAAATACTCTTGAACTGTTTTGAAAAATCAAATAGACCAGCTTGCCAGTCACTGGAAGATATCAATTTAAGTCATAACCCGATAAATGACGATGGATTCAAGCACTTATTAAAACTGACACAGTATATACGACTAAAATCGTTAAAACTTATCAATTGTCATATTACGGAGAATGTCTTTAAAGAAGTGAATGTAAATCATATCAATTTTGATACTTTGGAAGTGATTCATATGTGTAATAATGAGTTAAAACAGCCATTTGTGAGTAATTTAGTGACTGTGTTAAATCCTAATGTGTTAAGTGAGTTAGAGTTAAATAATATTGG
>JADANM010005075.1:2327156-2368742 GCA_026213755.1 Eurema hecabe | reverse complement strand
TTTCAGCTCAATCGGTTGAGGGCAAGTGCCTTAAAATTGAGTTATAACATTCCACCCGAACACACAAACATACATACATACATACATTGCAAGTTAAATAAAAGCTTGTAAAAATCAATTGTGTCTGTAATATTCATACTCGAAGCATTAAGTTGTTAGGTAATAATTAAGAGGATTTTAAAGTGACGCATATCAATATTAAAAAAAATTAATGTTTTATATAAATATATTGAGTCTCGGCCATTGCATGAAAATACATGTTAATTAAATTATTATGTGCGATGGCCAAGTCACAAGTACTATGGGTTGAACATATACTACTATTTTGTTTATTATACTGATTTGAGTTTCCGTCTAACTCATAATTCCTAATTTGATTAACATTAGCAGCCCCTAAAAAAATATTTTTAGCATTTAAAAATCTTCAAAAGTATAACTGACCTGTTTTTATTACGAATTTTGCTTTTTGATTTTTCAGGGTCATCATTGGGTGCAAATAGATGAATATGTAAATGAAGATAGTGAATACTCATCTGAATTAAAAAACTTTATTGCAGTATATGAAGAGGCCTTACAACAGGTAATCTACCAAATTATATACTTGTGTTTCAAACCACTGTGAAATAAGACGGTTATTGTTGTTTCATAAAGGATTCGTAAAACCTCCATATTTATTTATTTATAAATTCTTTATTACATTTTAACATAACATTATATACAAAAAGGGAAATACAGAAATTGACCCATGTAAAAAGCGGCTGGCTTATGGCTGTAAGCCATTTCTTCCATTCAACCAGGTAGCATATATCATTGCCAAATATGTAAGCCCACATCTTTCATTATTGTATTAATATATCAATTACCTTTACTTACAAAAGAATATTCCTAAACATACACAGGGTAACACTTCAAAATCTGATTTCAGTTTCCAGATGAAAAGTTATGTACAAAATATATACATACTTTGCTTGGTTTAAACGAAAACATTTGCACAGATCTACAAAAAATAAATGCAGTTAAAGAGGCCTGGATGTATGGACATGAGAATGGTGTCCTTTCAGATGATATGTATGCTTTTGGAATATCTTTTATAAAATTAGAAGGCGATGCCGTTGGTGATGAATATGGAAAGGTAGTATTTTTTATCTATTTTTAATAATAAAAATATTTCTTGAGTATGCAGGGTTTTTTTTTATTTTATTATTTATTATTGTAGAATAAAAATACATCTATCATATATTAATTTCTTAGCTACTTGTTAAAGTTTCATTATTTATTACTATATAGATAGAAATACTTTTTTAATATATGTTTAAGATATCAATCAAACTCACTTTGTCATTATTTTGAAGTTATTGGTTTTGTATATCTGAATGTGTACTTATCTGTAATGTTACTTTTTATAGATACTGGAAACTGCATTAAGGAAGAATCCTAAGTCAAGAACAGTTTGGGAAGAAAAATTATTGCTTAGTAAAGATGATGCCACTGAAATATTTTCACTGCTACAGAAAGCCAGTAAGACTATGAAGGGTGATGATTTGATACACCTTTGGAACTTTGTATTAGATAACATTGATTCCAGCACTGTTGTAAGTATTTTATGGAGCCATTAAGGAATAGTAAACTGCACAAAACCAAAATAATCGCTCTTTGTTTCCATCATAATAAAAAAATATCATACACATTATGAGGAAGTGTGCCTACTCATTTCTCACTAGTAATGTAAGTTTTAACCTAGTTTTTCTTTTCAACTGCTATTTAATTTGAGAATCATCTTGTACTAGAAGTATTATAGATAAAAAAGTAGGATAGATAAATAAAAAAAAGCTGATAAGACCACACCTGATAGTAAAATGATATTTGTTAATATTGTGAAATAATATATTTTATGCTTGCTACGGACTATGATTTTTCCATATAAACTAACAATTCTTAGCATAATCTGGGAAAAAATGTTTTTAACATTAGCTCCTGAAAATTTGTATTCTATGGTAGTAATTTTAATATAAACTACATTCACAAGAAGTTACTTACAGCCCAATATAATTTATTTCAGTTCAACAGCTGCTACAAAAAGTTTCAATCTTGTGAAAGCTTTGTTGTATTATCGTTAAAACCTAAATTACTTAATAAGTTGTATCAACAAAATGGTTTGAAAGCAGCAAGGGATGCATATGAAGATTTTATTAAAACTCCTCCTACACAAGTTGAATTACATCAAGTTATGATAGAAATTGAAAGGGCGCAAGATAAACCCAATGTAAAAAATATAAGAAAATGTTTTGAATGTATGGTTCAGCACCATGGAAAGGATAATGTTAGTGTATGGTTAGATTATGTCAAATTTGAAGCCAAAGAAGGTGATGCTAAGGCAGTTCCACAAGTGCACAGGAGAGCTATCGCAGAGTTAAAACGAGACCTTGTGGATGACTTTATCAAGGCTCAAACATTATCCAGATTACAATAAATGTTTTTAATATGTGTTTTGTTTAATTTGTATTTTCTTATATATACTATTTTTCTCAGCTATTATAAAATGTATGCATTAGCATGGTAAAAAAATAAGAAAATAAAAATAAAATTAAACAGTGAAGAACAAAATATATTTATTTAAATATAATCACACTTTTACTCAACAATGTAATAAAAAGAAGTCTCCACATAGTACACCATTTATTAATACTAATTTATTTACATTTAACAATTGTACACATTTCTCTACAAGAGGTCAAAATTTCTACTTTGGTGAATGTGGAACATGCTTAGCAAATAAACACAGATAAATGCATAAGTAATAAGTATATCACTGTTACAGTGATTATTGCATAGCTGCAATAGGAGCAATATAGTATCTAAAGATAAGGGAGGATCCTCTCTTGTGCTGTTTATTTCTCACTAGATCTTTCCAACAAGACTGCCATGAAGGATACTTGGCCATAGCAGGTGGGTTACCTGCCTGCAGGCTGCTGCCTACCACAGCCATGCACGTAGACACAACCATCAAGGGATAAGTCACAGTACTGGTAATAAAAGTGAGCAAAGGAACAGTGTAATATCTCAAATCTTTGGTCTTCACTAAATACTTATTGACATAATAAGCCAATACTCCTGTTAGAGTCACAGAAACTAAATCACCAAGAAGTTTAGGTACAATTCCATGGAAAAATCCAAGTATTCCGTCATCTCTGTAAATGGAAACAACAGCTCCTAATAAAGTACAATAATCTTGTTCTTTACCCACAAATGAGGCCATCATTCTGACAGTAACAACGTGGAATGGGTACGAGACCACCACGGAAGCAGTGTGCATGACGATATCACGTCGGGCTAATTTGTAATAGTCTTCAAATTTAGGTTCTTCATCATTAACGATGTTTGGAGGATTGTTAATTTCGGGCAGGTCAATACCGCATACGTAAATAACCTTCGATGAAAGTTGACTGGAGGCAATCAGCCCTAGTATTTTCGCCGAGAGGCCCCTGTAACACCCAAAGAAGCCGTCGGACTTTTTAATGTGCTTGATGTATTCAAATACATTAGGTAATATCATGGCAGGCCGACCGAACAGGGTTGTCGAACGCCGCGGCGCTACGGGTTCATGCCCCAGTTGAATAAGAACTTTAGCATATTCCATAGGATGGCATATTGTAGTGACTAGCAATTGTGATGGCAAAGCCGCTATTTTTTCCTTTTCAATTTCATCCATTGTCACAACTTCATAAAAGCACAGACTTTTCTGAAATCAAAAATTGACAAACAGTAAGCCATAAACTCATAGATAAATATAGAATTAGATGATGTGAATTTAACAGACTATGAATAACATAGCTAATATATTATATTATCTGCTTGACAGTGTATTTTACTGATGTAATTTTAAGTGTCTGTGCTTTTTCTTAATTTTGAAAATTAATTTTTAAATATCTACTTGTATCATTGTATGCCAAAATTGTTTTGAGTAATGCTACTTACTTACTCTGCATTGGAATAAAGTGGTAGAGTAAAGTAAAGTTAAAAGGATAATGGAGGTTTTATAAACTCCTTCTAACTGGCGTAGATGTAAACTATAATTGTATCTCTTAATTATAATTGAGCTGTTATCATATTGTTATGCGATATTACGAAATCAAAATTTTATAAAAATTAAGGATGATATGGTTATGGCTAATACATTTGAATTTCTTTAGTTTTTACATTTAAAGTCTCTGCTCTTAACGTAAAAATACATGATTTGTCTTTTATACTTTCGCACAGTTGTAACGTGGTTCATTGTAACAGTAAAACACAATGACGTGACTTAGTTTTTAACTCTGAAGCGCGTTATAAAATTATTTAAAAATGGGATGGAGACAGGGATAGCGATAGGATTACATAGAAATAAAACAACCCGTATGATAATAACTTTAATTAAATTTCTATGCGTTTGATAACACTTCGATGGCAGTTTCTTCATCGATTTTGTATGGAAGTTGAGTATATGATGCTCGGACGTTATCTGAACTCTTCGTGTTTTCAGCTTCCTCATTCTGTAAATCATATTTTAAGGATAATATAAAATAATATAACATCAGCACACATCTAGTGAATAGAAAGTTTAGTATAGAGGGTTCTATTTGTCTAAAGAAAAATAACTAACTAAGCTAAACAGTTTTTTTTTGTATAAGGCCGAACAATACCTTGCTAGGCATTGGACTTTTGCTCACAGCGTTGCCCATAACAATCATAAACTAAGACACATCGTCTTCGGTATAATATAATCAGTGCTAGAATTTTTTTGAGGGGTCTTGAAATCTTTTAACTTTTAGCTGGTTATTTTGAGCTTATGCGATGTGTTCGAAGATCGTTTCCGCATAAAAACCCTTCTTCTAAACTAAAGGAAGGGTCCTCGACCAGTGGAACTACTGACTGATCGGCCATTAGGACCAAACGGTTCAATGTCAAGAAAAAAGTTGCTAAGTCTTGAACAAATATCAGTAGTACATTAGAAGCGGTCAATAGCTAGACAACGTTTGTACCAACAACACTGCAAACTTGCCAAGTGTGTAATTTTTAGTAACAATGATTAATTTTGATTATTTTTTAACCTCAGCAATTTCATTATTGGATCGATTCTCAGCAGAGCTGTCGTCGTCCACGTCTTCATACTCTTCTTCTTCGTTCTCAGAAGGCTCATCTTTTTCTTCTAAGGGCACCCATGCTATTTCTTTGTCCACCAAGTCTGTGAAAAATTTGTTGCTTCACTATTGTTATCTAGTGCCCGCTCTTGCTTTATTCTACAGAACACTATTTTCTATATTTTATTTAAATATAGATTTTCTTCTAAGTTTCTAAGTTAGTGGAATGAAATAGGTTAGTAACACGAACTAAATAAATAAATAAATAAATAGATAAATATTTTCAGGACATTTGTACACAGCGCCATCTAGTTCCAAGCTAAGCAGAAGCTTGTGTTATGGCAACTAGATAACGGAATAAATTACATATACATACTTTTCTTTCATAAATACATACATAGTAACACCCAGATCCCAGAAAAATACAAATGTAAATTAAAAATACATTTTTCCGGTGTGGGGATCAAACCCTTCGCGCAAATGATATTGAAAACCTTTAATTAAAGTTAGATAAAAATAATTTAACAGTTAGTTAAAATAAATTTTCTTAATACCTCTAAATCTCAAAGAACCCCGTCTGCTGGGAGGTTTTTCCTCATTGGCCTCTACGATGATGGTCGGCACTACATCTATTACAACACCGTTTGATTTCTTCTCATCTTTTTCGCTTTCTTCTTTGTTTACCTTCAATTAAAAAGGAAGAAAGACTTTACAAGAGAATTTAAGCTTTGAAAATCCTGGTCTTATCACAATGATTTAAAACTTCAATAAAACTATTTGATAAGTGCAAACAGTAATTTTTTTATGTGACTTATTTACTAATTACCTATTTTTAAACTTTGATAATCTAAAATTCTTATTGCGACTTTTACACAAAAAAATATTAAAAATCTCAATGCCCAGAATATTCTCACCTGCAAGAAAGACACGCTAATTGGCTCTTGGAGTTTCGTGGCTTTTTCTTTATTTCTCATTATGTTTTCGTCGGTTTCCTTCTCCAGTCTCAGTTTGTAGGCTTTTTGGGTTCGCCACATCTGTAATATTTAAAATTGAATCTGGTAAAATCATTTATTAAGTTGGTTAAGTAATTAGGTTAGAAATATGTATTGCGGAAGAGTTTTTAAAGGTGTGTCCATGGTGTAGTAATGGCCCAGTTCAGAATATACTATCGACTTTTTTCTCGAGACCCATTAGTATCCTATGAAGGTTTTCTTATAATGCAAAATTCAAAATCATGGTAACACCGACAGAAAACTGTCGTTTCTCATCATTACCAGTTTGTTATATACAAAAAATAAATATAAAAAATGAACATCGTCGACTTTGATATCCTTAGTTTCGTATGATCGAGGATTTATTTTATTAATTTTTTTATTACATTACGTTAAAACATTAGATACAGATATTTAATTCAGTAAACATTAATGCTAACTGGCGGCCATATCACTACTCAGTGATCTCTTCCAGTCAACCACAGAAGAAAGAAGAAAAGAAAGAGATTAAAATACTTATTTTCGGCGAAATGTAACAAATTTCAAAGATATGTAATACCTAAGGATATTCGGGCCTTAACAATAAGCTCTTCGAGGACGGAAGCATCAATTTAAGAAAGGTATTTATTTTATTTATTTATTTATTTTAAAAAACTACTGCCTGCCACATTATACATATTTCACATTCAATTATTTGTTACAATGAAAACAAAATTCTGATGCGTACTAAGTTTTCGGCGTACATAACAACAAATATTTCATACAGGGAAGAACACTGTCTGTGTCTCTGTTAGACTAGCTGTCTGACACGTAAAAACTCATAACTTATAAAAGGTATCATAATGAAGGAAAGTTTAGCGCTGGACGAGAATAGCTGCGCATCGGTAGAATCGCGCTCGTAATTGACGTATTGGTGCGAGAAAGACAACACGACTGGGACAACCAATCAACGCTAGCGCACCACAATCACGCTCCCCGCGCGCCGCACCGCTACCTCGATACCTTATTTTTGACTTCTGCGCAGGTTTCGTTCAGCGCTAAAGATTCGTGACGCGTAGTATACAAACTCACGTGCGAGCCGCAGTAGGCCAGGCCGCACAGGAATATAGCGATGAGCGCGACGTAGAGCTGGTGCGTGGCGGGCTCGGGCGCGCGCGGCTGCGCGTGCGGCGGCGAGAACGCGCCGCGCGCCGGCGGCTCCTCCACCCACGTCTTGTCCACGCTCTGCGTTATTGTACGTACTTATATAATATACATACTTATATATTACGAATGGTAAGAGTTGCATAAAATAAAAAAATTATATAATTTGTCAGCCATTGGAGCTAGTGAAGTTAAAAAACTTCGTAGGCAAATCAATTTAGGAAAATATTTAGTGCTGATAATTATAGTGCGATGTAATAAAAAGATATCGCGCTCCGTCACTTGTTTGAATTGAGATCCTACAGCTCCACTCCGAACGCATTCGACGTTCATATCGACCAGTTTCGGTACAATTTTTGAGCGACAAAAAAAAATTGTTTATATTTCGATGACAATAAAAAGAACTGTTTGATCCAATTCTTTGTAAGCGTAATTTAAGCTCCACATTCTATACTAACCATGCCCTGCGGTTTTACCCGCGCTGTTCCCGTTTCCGGAAAAATACCGGGTTATAAAGTATCCTATGTGATCATTTAGGGTATCTACCAATCAACATACCAAATTTCAACAAAATCAGTCCAGCCGTTTTCGCGCAAAAGAATAACAAACATACATCCATACGTACATTCTCACAAACTTTCACATTTAAAATATAGCACATTCATACATGATAATTTATATGATATCGTCGATGAGGTCGTATGTAGTAAGCACGTACGATGAGGAAGCTGCCGTTGTGGTTGGCGGCGAGCTGGTCGAGCGCGGGCGCGGGCCACGCGTCGTCGAAGTCGGCCGAGCACTGCGCGCTGCGCACGCCCTGCGCGTTCACCGCGTTCACCGTCTCCGAGTCCGAGCGCGTGAACAGCATGTACTCCTCCAGCGGCTTCATCGCGTACTCGTTGATCTCCACCAGGATATCTGTACCCATACCGATATCTATAAGCTTATCTATAAGCTTTTACTGACGCTCGTAGTTGTTTCCTAAAATGGAGCACGCGTGAACTCCTCTATCAGATTACTCGCGTACTCATTGGTCTCCACCAGGATATCTGTACCCATACCGATACGCTATAAGCTTTTACTGACGCTCGAAGTTGTGGTCTAAAATGGATCGCGCGTGAACTCATCTAGCAGATTATCGCGTACTCATTGGTCTCCACCATGATATGAGCTTTTCACGACGTACTTACACTTGTCATCACCTACTAGATTTAGAAATCACCTTTGTAAAAGAAAGAGGATAGCGCTTGACCACAACTCAGCTCGTATCAAGTGAAGTTGTTACCTAAAATGGAGCTTGCTTGAACTCCTCTAGCAGATTCATCGCGTAATCATTGGTCATCACCTACTAGTCACATATTTTAAAAGAAACAGGATAACGCACGACTAAGATAAAGCGTGCGTACCGGTAAGGAATCTATTCACTCTCTTCTTCCCAGAGAAAATCCCAAGGTTGTATGTATTTGAGAACAAAGACTCCAGTAGGAAATTCCGAAATTAACAGTTAACTTCTAGCCTATTAACTTAACGGCACAATTAAAGTAGTTCTCCAATATATACAGAGTGTGAAGGACTTCCGAAAATATGGAGTAAAAATTCAAACAATGATTCTTATTTAACTTTGACAAATATCTACGTCAGGATCAAGTCATATTATGTACTAGCTGGTGGATGCTATCTATTGCTTAAGTTGAATTTTATGTACTTTTTTTAAAACACTTAATATATTGATACCAACAAACACCTATTTTATTTCTTCTTCTTTAGACCCTACAAACTTTTCTGAAAAAAATGAAACACAACAGAAAAAAACTTACTTGAAAGACATCCGTTATATCCTTTGTAGATCTTAAGTCTAGGATCAGTTGTGTTGAGGCCTCCAATTTGCACCTCATTGGTACCTACGTCGAAAACTTCCCACAATCCTTGTGGAGGAAGTTTCTCTAGGGTTACTTCTATTCGGTCTATTAGAAGCTTAGTTTCTTGGTCTTCTCGTGTATAGTATACTGTATGACGGGCACCTATTATGCGAAATGATTATTTCATCGGTTATTTTGTAATATATTCATAATATAACGATTAAGAAATTACTGTATTAGATGTGTTTAAATTTAATCTCTTAAAATGAATGTAAAGCTCCAAAAACTTAGTACAATTTACGAAAAATAAAAAAATATTAGATTAAAAATGAAACTGACCGTTTAAAAAGTTTCGATTTTTAACTTCAGCCCCATAAGTAGCGTCTTCTCTGTCCTCTTCGAACTTCAAATAACCGTCCTGTGTTATAGCCACGAGGAGGTAATAGCTACGTCTAAAAAGACAAATGAAATAAACACAAGAAAAATATTTTCTTAAAAGATTTTATTAATACTTACTACAGTAAGTTAACTCACTTGTTCTCTGTCTGTACTAGAAGAAGAACTGTATTCTTCTGTCGTAGGTCGTTGCTCGAAAATGCTAACTTAATCTTAACCTGAAAATGATATTAAGCAGAGATTTTAATCTTATTACAAGGCAATATAATAAAGCCATCAAAAAATAACTTATAAAAGCATTAACAAATACTCTAGATAAAGTTTAACATAGATAAAGAACTTTTGGAAATATTAAAGAAAATTAGGCACAGTTAGGCAACATAGTGCTACCGAATCCATTTTTATCTAGTTCCCTCCTACTAATGACCTAATGAGAAACTCGTTTTCCACCTAATTTCCTCGTACAGTCACCTTGAGTATAGTCTGCGGCAGCACGAACTTCCTCTGCAGGATGCTCTCGCCGGTGAAGTCGGCGCCCTTCTCGTCGCCGCAGGCCTCGCCGAAGTAGCTGGTGAGCTCGCAGTCGCAGCTGCTCTCCTGTTGGCTGAAGTCCTCCGTGCACAGCCCGCCGTGCTTGCACGGCTCCGAGTCGCACTTCATGTTGCACTCCGGCAACACTCCTGTTAGATCTGCGATCCATTCTTATATTATACATCAAATCAATTATACATACAAGTAACTCTGTCTGTCTGTATGTCTTTCCATCACGCTAGGACTACTAAACCGATTAGAACGAAATTTGGTACAAAGATAGTCTAAAGCCTGGGGAAGGACATAAGCTACTTTATTTAAATCAACCTCAGAAAGGGTTTTAAGAGAGGAGGGGGGGTCAAAGTTTATATGAAAGTCCACGCGGATGGAGCCGCGGGCAATAGCTAGTTTTTTTATTTTATAGGAGACGTATAACGCATAGACCGATAGTCCCACAATAATTGGGCGGACCAATTAACTAAGTGAAGCTAAAACTGTATATAAGTAAATGTAAAAAGCACATTCCTATAATTGATGAAACGCACACAATCCCACCGATAATGTTACTGCTATAATACTTTACCCTACAGATGTGGAAAAATAGAAATCTACGCACTGTTGCGACGATCTTTGTAAGTAGACAAATTTGTCTACTTAGAAATTGCTTAAAATTAAGGTGTTATTTTTCTATGTATGTTACAAAAGACTTAATGCGTATGTGTTACACGTTTCTTATTGTGAGGACAGGACATTATGATAATATAATTGAAAACCATAAGAATTGGAAATTAATTAAAACATCTGAACACATAACTGACTTATAATAATTATAGTGTTAATTTACCTTGGTCTATATTTTGCTGTGCTTTTTTGGACAAATCGACAACGTGGTCGGCAATTTTGAAGCCTCTAACGCAACCCACATAGCCTCCTTGTGGCAATTGGGTCGCTCTCGGGGCCAAGTGTAGCGAGTAAGGGTCGTACCCTCCTAAATTCATTTGGAAGTAATCTGTGGGCGGCGCCGGAGGCCTTTGAGGGCGAATTACCTCTAAAAAATAAAGATTATACATTTTATGACTATTATACGATGTAAAACAAATGTTTATTAAATTTTACAACTCATTATCAGTGTGTATGTGCGTGTACTAAAAGAGATCTCTTTTTTATCAGGTGAAAAATCTAACACAAATTTTAAATTGTAATTTACCATCAGATAATGGTAAGATCAGTTAATTATAGTGAAATTTCGTAGGAAAACTTAGAGAAAAAATATTATATTTTACCCTTATTAAAAGAAAGTTTTGTGTACGCAACATAAATAAAGTAGAACTCACCTAACTCCGGATTCTTCCAAGGTTTATTAGTATAATTGGATAACAGCTTTGCTACTTTATCAATCGTCGTGTTCTTATCATTGACGTGTAGAGTTGTAGTGTTTTCAGTTCTTATAATAGCGATTTGAACACTTTCTCCTTTATTTATATGTTCGTTAGTTATTGTCATTTGTACTATTTCATCTTCGTGGTTGAACATATAAATGATTTCAGTTCCATTATGTATGAACAGATGTATGAAATTGTTAAGATTGTCATTTGCGTATAGAACTAATGCGTTGTCGTCGTATGTTCTTAAGTTCATTAGTACGTTTTCTACCATCATTCTTTTCAATCTAAACTTTTCTGCGTCAGTCGCTTCGTCCACTAAATAGTTTTTCTTTAAGTAAGCCTCTTCTGTTTGGAATGTTAGTGCTTTTTCATTTATATCTATAAGAAGATAAAAGCAAAAGATATGTTACCACTCTAGTTTTTTTATGTGATGGCTGATCCGAGCAACAGCGTTGCCTGATTATAAGCGACCTTTGAATTGCAAAGATAAGTGCCCTACGATTGCGTTGTCATCTTACTTAGGGTATAATTTGTGACAGAATGAAATAAACAAAAATGGATCTATAGGACTCCGGTGCGTTCAGTTACCTAACGTAGTATTATATTTTATTTAATGTATTGAATAGGTTTTCATATAGATCATGTTGTATTAGCATAGTTTATATAATAAATGAAATAAACTGATTTCACCGAGTTCTTGAAGTTAAGTACCAGAAACATAAATTCTTAAATATCGATATTGATTTAAGCGAATGATATTTATGCAAGTGTCCTAGTAAAGACTGGCGACTTGTAATACTGGTTTTTACTTAATACAGGCTCTGCATACATAATAATGCTTTAAGAAAACTTTTCATTTCTAAGAAATTGATCTATAAAGCTACCATATTATGAATGTTGAATATTAAAATATTTTCATTGAATTCTTTACAAATAAAACTGAAGAAAGAATTGGATATTCATGGAATGTGGACGGTTTTCTTTCAAACATTTTTATTATTTTATTCTTTACAAAATCAATACTATAGCTAAAATTAGTTCACTCGACAATATTTTTTTCACTGGTAATTATTATATGAAATGTGAAAGGTAGGATAGATGCTAACGTCCTGTGATATAATACGCTAACGGTTATATTGAGATAACTTATATAGGTGCATTATAACAATAACATGAGCGCGATTCAGAAAACGGCATATTAGAAACTATAGCTAACTAACTTGTACTTACTTTCTTCACAATGTTCTCCCAGATGTGCCCAGCGGTTTTTGCAAATACATTCATACGTCGACCAGAGCTCCTTGCAGGTGGCTTTGTTCTGGCACGGGTTGGGGACGCAGGAAGGCTTACAGTCCTTAATAATTTCCGACAAATGGACCGACATGTAACTGTAAATGTCTAGAATTTCACCGTTCACTACAAGACCTCTGAAGCAACCGATCAGTCCCTGATTAACGGCTGATTTCTTTAGATGTTCGCTGTAACAGTTGAAGTTTGGTAAGATAAATTTTATTTCAATTTGGAAGAAGTTGCTATTTAAATTTTTTTTCTTTATGCTTACACAAAGACATTACATATCAGGGCATTAAACTAGTGTGCGTCATATCAATAATATAGGTACTACAATGTATATCATTAGACATATTATGTGAATATAAATTTAGGAGTGGATTTAGATGAACATAATATCTGGTTTATGTGTTTGAAATCCATGTGTTTTGAAGTAAGTTTGACGTAGAACCAATCTCTGTTTGCTATACGAAACTTGTAAACTAGGTGAAAAGTTTATGAGTAATTTAGTTTGAACCATCTCACGCTACAGAGTTCCGGGAATTCGCTCGGATACAGGCGGTTACCTGCGCGTTCACTTGCATGATTAAAGGGTAGTAAGTGTATAATTGAGGCATGGGATAGTTTGGTATAAATTTAATATTCTTTATTCTGATATAAGTATTCTATAATGATAGGCAACTGAGCGGTAGGTTAGATTGATAAATGACCACCATAGCTTCAAAACAGTCGCAAAGCTAATTGCTTCTCAACTGTGTTGCCGAACTTGGGACAAAATGGGTCTCCGGTCCTCTTATTTTCTGAAAGAAACGCAATGACAACTCTGATGAGAAGTCATCCCTTGACGCTGGTTTCATGTGGGTTATTTTTACGGTCGAACCTGCTCAATTCAGATAATCATAGTTCTATCTTTTGATATTCTGAATAGATTCGAAATTTCTTTTACAAATACAAAAAGCAATATCAAATTAACCGAATCGAGGTTTACGCTGAACAGAGATAGTTAAATATAATCAGGAACTTACGCAGTAGCACCTCCAATGAACATAGACCCTTCGAAGGGACCGAACTCCTCCTCTAGCAACAAATTCAGCATCTGATACTCAGTATTGAGCATGAACCTCACGTGGTAGAAGTTATAATCGATCCAGATCTTGTGCCATTCGCCGCCGTTCAGCTTTCGTTTGGAGTTTATAACTAATTTCCTCGTAGTACCCGTGTTTAGTGTGAAATTAAATGTCAATTCGTGCTCTAGAAATTCAGATTTATGCATAGAATATTAGATAAATGGAAGCAGAAAGAACATTAAGGAGTAAATTTGACAGTTATGTCTGTTCCACCATATTGTTAAAATCTTTCTTGTAGTGACCATTTTTCGAATTCCCCAAAATTATTGTTATAGTTGATATGTTATTTTGATGAAAAAGCCCAAACAACTTTGGTGTTTTGAAACAGAGATTTTCAGAAATAATTTTTAAATAATTAAATGTTAGCATGAACTTAAAGACTTATTTCTTACCGCTGGTCAATGCGACCATAAAAGATGGATAATTCGGTCGTATAGGAGGTTGGAAGAGAAGTATAGCGCTGGTGCCGGTCGTTCGGAAACTGAATGCAATGTCACCTTTTCTCCACCCCGGGACTTCGATGTACGATTGAGACGTTGTAAATGTCACCACGTAGCGTTGCGTATCTGATATATATGAAACAGTGATTTTGGAATAAAGGGAAATTACATTTTTGACTATTAACCAAAGCTCAGCTTGAGGTACAATTGAATATGTAGTCGATTAGGTATATTCAAATTACAAATCAACTGAACACATTAATTGTAAAAAATAAATAATTTATTAAAAGGAAAATAATATATACAGAATGAAAGGTAACGAATATTTTTAAACTACTAAGTGAACTGATGCAACATTTTGTAGCGTTCAATATGTTCTAATAAAATATACTTTTGTTCTGAACTGTACATTAGTTCTTACCGGTCAAATAAACAACTTAAGGAGTTTTTAGCGTTGTTTTGAATGAAATAAAATATTTGTATAATATTTCGGTCAGTTCGTGTTAAAAATAAAGACCCATTTTTGGTATTCTTAACAAATACCTTAAACCTACTTACTAGTTTCAACACATTCCAAGGGCCCCAAAGTGATTCTCCCTTGTGCTTCTTCAGTTAAATCCTTCTGTTGTAGAAAGAACATTTCAGTAATGCCTAAACTTTTGGGATCTACCAGAGTCCCTTCGTCTGAATGCCATTTGTTCTCATTGGCGTCGCAGTTACAGGACTGGGTTGGATTAACACAAGTGGCGTTAACGCCGCAGGGACAGTAGCCTCTAAAATAGACATATTGATATTGTTGAGCACATTCTAATGCTAAAAAAAGACGTTTTGATACTACTTATTATATATTTCTAAATTTAAATGTTTGATAAGCAATACTTAAATTAATGTTACAAATATTATAGTTCTCTATTGGTAGTTAAAAGAAGTAATGTAATTCGAATTTATAAGCAGTTTTAACTAGATAGGAAGAATATGTTTCCAAGCAATACCATTGGATATACCACATTAAAAAGTCATATAAACAATAATAAATTTATTTAAAATAAAAACAAGACTTTATTTTGTTAATTGTTGTTTATTTTATTTGAATGGACGATACGTTATCCTTATTTATCTTATCAAAACGGGTTCACATCTTGGATATAAACTCCAAAAGCTCTTAATTTAGATGATAGCTTTTAAAGACCTTTTAACGAAACCCTCACGTGTTAGAAACATAATGAGAACATTTAGGTGATGAGAACGCAGATAGAGACCAATACTTTTTGTACGTTTATTTTGACCTTTGCAAACGGTTTCAGACTTTCAAAACATTTGACCTTTAGACTTTATTACTATTAAAACGTTGTCATTAAGTGATTAGTCTGAATTCAATTACTGGTATTTAAGCAAATTGTCGCTAATGATTTGAGTGGTGTAAAAAAGCAACGATTTCTGCAATTGCGATTTTTTGTGACATAATTGTATTGCTAAATGTTGATTCAGTTCATCGGACTCAGTGTTTGCTAACGATTTAGTATCAAATCTAGCTAGAATAGTTACTAATCTGTGTTGGTAACAGTACCGATAAATCAAATCATATTATGGTTAAAGTTGTTTGTAAAATAAATTCAGGGAAACAATAATAACTTTTTATTTATTTTTCAAAAAAATATAATTTCCTAGTAATTAAAATAATTCTTATCACTGTTAATTAATGTTTTTACAATAAACACGTTAAATCTATAACTCACCTTTTAACGTTACCGATATAATCAACAGTGTCATTGGACGAAGAAATAAACCAAGTGGCGCTATGCAACTCCAGAGGCGCCATATTGCAATCATACTTAATGTACTGTCGGCAAAACAGCGAATGCGAAATGAGTTCTTGCAACATTTCCGCAGTGAATTCCCTGTACTTAATTTTAAAACTGAAGTCTTGCCCCGATGCCGACCTTACATCCTGAGATTTGTTAGGAGCAAAGAATTTAGTTTTTACGAGGGCGTTAGCAATTAGAGAGAGTTCTTAAGTGCTTTTAAAATAAAGTATTAAATAAGCTTATTTATGTCGTTTTATTTCTTGGATGAAAGAGATTTAATATTTGAGAAGATACGTGAAATATGTCTGAGACCTTATAACAGTTTAGAACGTGGTTTTGATTATAATTATTCTTTAATACTTGCCAACTTTTTCATGTATTGAAATTTAAACCCACTAAATTAAAGCAAAAGCAACTACTTTAAGACTTACCACCTGGCTAGGAAGATTATGTTCAACCACAGTGGTAGAGGAATCAGCTTCTATTTGGAATTCGCATTTAACATGAGCTGGTGGAAATCTTCCATTTCCATCTATGTCTATAAGGTATACGTCATTCCGCGTGTATCCGAGTAAGGCTAGTTCTTCACAGGTCTTCCTGAATGTCGCAAAGTGACAGTTTTCACCTATATATCCTGTAAATACAAAGGAACTCCTAAACATTTAAATATATAAGTACAATTGAACTACTGAACTAGTATAAATACTGTGTCTCAGCAGTCGGGTCCTTCCCGTTTACAAGTACAAATTAAAAATAATACTAGATTAAAAACTTTAAAAACCCCGACAGAGAGACAGACATGTCAAAGTTATAGTAGTTGTTGTTTTCTGTGATATAGTCATAACCTCTCATTTGATACCTCACAGCATATTTGCAGACATTCGGTTTTTCACTTTAACCCCCCATAACTTTTAAACGGCTCAATCGTTTTTCATCAAACATGTCTAAGAAAACTCGCCCGTAAAACACATGTAATAGAAAAGAAACTAAATTGAAATTGGTTCATTCATTCCGGAGCTGTACTACTATAGAATGACAGGCAGACAGAAACTTAAAACTTATAACACCCCTCTTTTTGTGTCGGGGGTTACAAAAGGATAAAACCAAAAGAGAGATCCAAAATACGAATATATAATCCTAGGTATACGTATGGTACATACATATGCAATATGTATTTTGTACGCTTATATTTGTACTCGAATTTGTCTCTGTAAGATGATTGTGTAGTTACTCATTATAAAAAGTACCTACTAATAGTAACAGACGCGTAGTTATATCTTAATTTATTTCATTTCAATAGACCGGCGTCCTATATTGCGGAACAACGTACGTAAGTGCCCATGATCTCTAGGATGGAACATAGTAGGGTATTAATCGGGAGAAGTCAAACAAAACACCTGGTCCTTTTTTCCGAGACATTATGGTACTGCAGAGCTGTCCAGCTTTACAAATGTTCATAGCTGATGTCTTCCATCGGCAGGCGGCTCTTCTGCTCATTTGCCCCCTATTATGAGTAAACAGAACTCACCAGTACTGTCGCAGTTGCAGATGACGCGGTCCTCGCGCACGGAGCAGACGCCGCCGTGCTCGCACGTGTTGGGGCGCGTGCACGGGTCCACGTAGCGGCACGCGTCGATCGCCACCTCGCCCACCACCCTCTCCGTGTTTATTACGAACCTGAAAATATTTCGACATTTATAACGCAGCGGGTTCGACTGCATATGACCATATTATTTGGATTTTTTCCACATTTCGATTGATAAATGTGATACTCAAAACCATATGCATGTTATAAGCTTCTACATTATCCTGAACAAAATCACAAACTTGATGACATGATATAAATATAGGTATATACATAGGCGTTGTGTGATGATGCTGGAAGCTAAGTTTCTCTGCAAAACTGTTGTCATTGAATGAACTCAGCATTTTATACAATACCTATTATAGTTTTTAATATTATCAAGCCAGAAACATATGAGGCAAAACTCTGTAGCGACGACATTTTAGTGTAGCATCATTATAGAAACACTATTACTGATAAAAGTTCATAATCATAAGCAAATTTAACACATTTCCATAATAAACGAAAATTCCATTACAATTTGAAGTTGGACACTCAATTTGAGCCACGATTTCGAAATTACGATTGATATTAGTATTCCCGAAAGATATTGAATTTACACTGTGAAAGCAAAATTTGCGTGTTAAATACGTGTTATCGAATTCAGTCGCAAACCGTATTTGAGTGATTAATCGAATTTCGCTTTAATCACTATATCACACCGGTGAATTATAAATCTAAAATCAGACGAAATTATGAACACATTGTGATTTAAAATATTACATAGCGGTACGTAATTGTATGATTTCATTTTCAAACGATTTATTGATTACTGTTAGTGATTTACAAGTGTTTATTACAAGACGAATTAAAATGTATAATGAACTCGAACAGTTAAAGATTTGTTGATATTTACCTCGGTTCAATAAGAAGTCCATTAATTTTTATATTCCTCATACAACCGATTAATCCAAGGTTAGCTGACTTCAAGCCACTGCCAATAACTATTTTATCTTGCAACTGAAAATCTAAACCTATAAAAATAATAATTTATCTTTAAAGCCCAATGAACACTTTTTACGACTCTGTACGAATTAACTAACAAAATAAGAGTTAATAATTTTGTTTAAGCATTCATAAATTAAATAAAATTTCATAGGAATGTATTTATTTCATACCGAACATTTGTGCGTGTTTGTTATGATGATCCACAGTTAACTTGATCCTTCCTTTCCTGTAATCTAACTCCACGTTGTGCCAATCATTGCTTACGTTGAATTTTACTGATTTCAAAACTGTCACATTCTTACCCACGTCTGGTACTAATTCAAATCTTATTTCTTCTTTAACCATTCGTACCTATATGAAGAGAGACAATATTAGTTTATCTACTCATGGACTCAAGTAAAACGATCAGTCAAAATATATTAGAACGGTACCTCAAAATATCCCTGACTAGACGTTATCTGACTGTAAGCCAATACCGCCATATTCTTACTAGTTTTGAAATCAAATACTAAATTAATGCTATTGCTTGTATTCAACGGCCACCATATATGAGAAGTTGCAAATGGATACGTTATAGGAATAACTTCTATATCTATTTCTTCAAATTCAGGATCCAAAACTCCAATATAATGGACTTTGGGGTTGTTTTGTTTCAGCTCGTATAGTATTGATACGTCGTTATAATAAACGTATTTAAGGTTTCCAGCGAAATTGTTGAAGGATTTCAACCCTTTCATTTTATATAGGTCAGGTCCGCCACAGATGTAGATCTCTGGGTCTATGCATACGAATTTCGCATTTCCGGGAATTTCATACGTCGCCCTTATGTCATCAAGGTATACGTAAACGTTTTTCTCCAACACAATAACTGTAATATTGTGCCATTTGTTGTTATTGACTTTATCGCCTAAATAATCATCCACAGGGCCATCACCTAAGTCAATTTGAATGGCAACTTTTTCCTGATGTATTGAAAGAGCGATATAATGATGTTTGTCGTCGATTTGACCGCTAGCATAAAAAAGCGCGGAATCATCAAAACGTGTCTGCAAATTTATTACTGTTTTACGATCGAAATATTAAAATGCTTTTAAATGAACGCTAATGGACGTTTTTATATAAATCATTAGTGACCATAGTGTTTCGTAAATTATTCAACAGCAGAAGTCGAGTCGATAATTGTTGGGTATCAGCAAAACTGGATTGTATGTTTCCAAAAAAATTTAATATCACTAGAGGTTAATTTGTTTTATTTCGTATTTTTAACAATAATTGTGTAGCCAACAAAATATATAATCGACTTGCAAGGATTTGAATATTTGAGTGGTTTTTTTCAACGTACAAAACATTATATCATATAAATCAGCTCTCAAATATAATTATTTTATTAAATAAAATTAGATTATAATAAAACTCTAGTATTAGAAATCTTTTAATTCCGTAGTTTTCTTTGGGTCCAAGTTTATTTTTTCTTGAACTTGTGTGATCGCTGCTATGTAGGAACTACTAATATTTGAAAAGCGAGGAGAAGTTTGTGAGGATTTATAGACGAATAAATATTTCTTACTTGTTTGATGTACATACTACTATTTACTTTGATATTTATGATACTACTTTGATATTTGATACTACCTACTGAACGGGACTAAATGAAAATTGACATACAGATAGATAGATAGATTCTACATTGATACAGCATACATTTTTTTCTCCGAGTAAGTAAAATCGCGCAGCAGGGCTAGTCTGTGCAATATTATTATAGAGTATATTATCGGTCGCTGGGCATTTATTGGACATAGTCATAGTCCAACAGTGGGCAGAAACAAGCTGATATGATGTTGATATTACCTTAAAATGCAAGCTAACTCGTGTGTTAGTAGAATGTACTCTGTCTTTCCAATCGTAAACCCGATATGACACGTAGCTGGAGCCGCGCAGCGTCAGTATCGTGGCCGCTACAATTGTGACATTATAAGTAAAAGTTGCCTTTATGTTCAAACGAAAGGCTTATTTATCGACCGTTGACGTTTTACGTTGCTTTAATCGGATTTGGCAATTTTGCATGATTCATATTGGTTTTAAGTCATCGTAAAGGAATAATTTATTGGTGATGGTTTCTTTGATAAGTTATTAATTACAAAATATAAAGTACCTAACCAAAATTTGGTTGCACTATTTTCAAATATTGAAATTAGCAAAAGTCATTACAATTCCTGTCACCATAATATATCTGATTAAATACGAAAGCAATTCTGGAATTATTCTTTTTTTCATTATTAAATAATTAATTACTACTTACTGTAAACATCACAAAGCTGTTCTTCATACAGCGTCCCAAAACAATCACATCTATACCCGTTATACTCATTAATACATCTAGAACCTTTGAAACATAAGTTTTCGACGGTTTTGCATTTGTTTATGCAACCCTCTTTAACGTTCTCATGCTTGGTTGCAATCAAAGGGACTATTGGCAGAAGATCGGACGCAGCTTTTCCTGAACTAAGAACCATATCGCTGATACATCCAACGAAAGATTCTATTATATATTTAACACCATGTAATTTTTCTTCGGAACTTAGACCTGGAATTGAGGAGATTAATTGATCGATGTTGAAAGTTTGTCAATACTTATATTATTTTGTTGTAGTTCGTACCTCCGATGAGAATGACTGATGTGAGATTGTCTGTTATACCGTAATTAGTATCGAAGCTTAAGCCCTGGAAATGTAATTACAATACCAATTATACGCCAAAAAATTATATACATGTAAATAATAATACTTATGAGTTAAATATGGATTAAAGAGGTAAAGTTAAAGGGATATTTTAAAGTATATGGCAAATGTAAGTTCAGAAATTTATGAAAATTTAATGTTTTAGGATAGTTAACGTTAATTAGTCTTCAATATGTCGTTCCATAAAGAATACACATTGGGATCTACAATTTGTATTTTGACCTTAAAGTCATAATAATAGTATAAAAGCCAATCAAAGTTTAATTTTTTTATAGCCTTAACACTAGCCGGTTAACGATAAAACAACCTAAAAGTTCGAAATTCAAAAATACTGGATTTAGAAAATCTATTCGTACGTGTTTGAAGTATAACGTACGATACGTGAGTTCTGGTCAAGAGCTAACCTTTTATACAAACGTACCTTCAAATAAACCTCCTCTTTCATCTGGTCCACTTTGGCGATGAGCCTGGCGCCGTGTACGTCTATGGTGACCACCACGCTGTGCCATTTGTCTCTGTTCAGAGCTCTGCCAACTGTCACTGATGTTAAATGCTTTCCAAAAACGTGAACAACTAAAACATAAACATTTAATCCTTAAAGTTTGGCGAGGTTTTTAAGTAAATTCATACATGTATCTTTTGTTGATTAATAAATGAAAAAAATTAAATTAAATGACCGTATAATTGTTTAAAACTAAACCAAACTAAAACTTATAATGCAAAAAAACAACATAAACAATACTAACACTACTAATAAAATCGAATAAAATGAAAATCAAGAAAGTAGTGTCAATTAAGTATTATATATTATACCTAGTAAACTGTAAGAAATGAACGGCTTTTATATTTTATTTTATTTATTTATAATTGTTTAAGCTTTTAAGTGTCAATTGTATTGAAAATCAGCCAAAGGCGCAGATAAATTAGTAGGTTAATTTAATACAGTTTTACGTATTAAATTTTAACAAGATAAAGTAAAAAAACTAAAACCCAACTACGACAAAAAACGACGCTGAAAAAGTATAAAAGTACCCCATGAATACAGGTAAAGTCACAAGCAAATGCTAGTAATATATATATATATTCGAAATGTACAAGTGAAGCGCTTTAAAATGATACCAAACACGGCATATCTAGCTTAACTTTATTTTTTTACTCTGTATATTTTGTCCGCTAGAGGGCGCCACATTGAATTTGGTGAAAATCTATATAGCCTATAACCAGCGGACAATTAAGACGCTTCTAATGATATGTCATTTGTCGAATTCTGATTAGTGGTTTAGAAGTTACGAGGGAACAGATGAACATACATACATACATACATAGCCTGTCAAAATCATAACCCTCCTTTGGCTTTGCCGTAGTCGGGTAAAAATAAAGCTACCATGTTTTCTATAAAGCCATAGAAACTAAAACTGCTTGTAAGTTTTTCTCACGAATAGTTTAGTATCGCCATATAATAGATATGTAAAAAAACAAACATATAATGATTTATCAAATACTTAGTAAAACTTTCTTACCTTTCAATTCTCCTTTTTCGACGATAACATATAACGCATAGGGTTGCATTTTGAAAACAGGATTCTTAACGTTATGATACACTAGAAGGCCATGGGGAAGCCTCGTTCGAAATTTAAATGAGATTTCTCTACATAATCTGAAAAAAATCGCTTGCCATATTATTGACGTTACTTACAAAGTTGCCAATTAAAAACTGTCTTAATATTTTACTTTTCGAAGAAAATTCTTTTCATAATAATTCATTGTTCTTGTATAAGATTGTTTCTTAGTTCTCATTTAAAATAAAGCAAGCATAAATTTTAGAAGAACTTTTAAATTAGTTCCATATTTAAAGGTATTAGGTACGTATAATTTACATACATGAATAAAAACTATTAATGGTTATACCTACCTAAAATAATCTAATTTAACGTATAGCCGTTAATAGTAAAAAATAAACTGAACCAGTTTCGTGATAAGATGTAGCAGTTATGAAGAATTGAAACATCGAAGGCCGAGTTATCTAAGATCGCAATACTTTAACGACATAAGTGAACCATATATCAACGGGAGAGCAAATGGTAATAAATCATGCTAGTCATTTTTATATGCGTCAACGATGTCGCGTTTCAAAATGTTTCAAATGATCTGAAGTGATGGTGAGGTTGGCAGGCTTTTTTTATAGTTTACTAGCCGCATTCATGAATGTATTATACACATACAGCTTCCCCTTGAATCACTTTATCTGATAGAAAATAACTACATGAATATCGGTAGTAGTTTTAAAAAGATTTAAGCAACATAGGGACAAACAGATGAAAACGACTGTTTAATACTATGAGTTCCTAAATTACATTTCCAACGTACTAAAATACTAGAAGACTTCATCTAGTAATAGTAGCATTCTTATATAAAAAAACGCTTAAGGAATTTTTCGTTAAGATCGTCCTTAAATTAGTTCTAAATATAAAACAACCAGTCTATTAAAATTTATTAAAATTACAATGGATACAATTATATTATATCGATGTAAACATAGTATAGAGGTATATACAATATCAAGGAATGCTTGTTGATTGAAACAGTTAAGAATGTAAACAAATTGTTACAACAGCGTACGGAAATCCTTATTATACGTTATTTGATGCTAAAATTCTTTTTGTGGTAACTTGACTATTCACATGTCATAACAAATTTGTCTATTTTTCTTCCTTTGCACATTATAAAACGTTGTACGATGTTTGTTTTTTTTAAACGCTTGGAATTATATTTCTTAACGCTCGTGGGACGGTGACCTTTTTCACGTATTATAAATATTATAATAGTCGAATTTTTGTTTATATTTACAATTTTATTGTTTTTTCTTTTTTTTAAAAAGAGCGACTATCAGAGTTTCTTGCCGGTTCTTTTCTGTACTGTGTTACTTTATGTAGCCTAATAGAATTAATATACTTTTGACTTCTGACTTTTGACATTCGACAAAGAGCTTGACTTTTTATTGTAAGTGTAAGAAGCTCGGCATGCTCCGTGAAGTTTTTCTTTCTACTACTACTTTTTTCACTACTCTCTTAATAATATTAAGACATATTCACACCATATTCATGTATTATAATACATTGGCTTGGATATTAGAAAAAGTTTTGCCAAAACACGACGAGATAATCATTTATAATCTTACCGCAAACTAATAGAACGAAATAAAATTTAAATTTCATAGAATTTGCAATACATAGTCCATATGATATGGCTGGTACATGGAACATAACTTCGCTATTATGAAAAAACAAATAAAATCGTTATAAGTAAATATTTGTAATACAAACCTCAATTGAAACCTTTGTATGATATCTCCATCCAATTGTATGTACGTGTTGTCTTTCGCGAACATGAAAGTCTGATGATGTCCAGACTCTGCGAAGGTCAGGAATCTGTCTCTATTGCTAGGGGGGATTGGGGGGATGGCAGTTGCATAGGTCGTGGATGGAGTGACCGTAGTGGGGGGAGGAGGTGTGGATGTATGGATGGATTGGGTTGTTTGCGGGAGTACTGTAAGGAAAATAAAATTAGTCAGTTATATTTAGCCTCATACATACCCTAACGTATATGGTAATGTTTAAGTCAAAAGCTTATAAAACTTCATATTTTTATACTATGCAATTTTTTTAATGTTTCCCGTAGAAGCAACAGAAGTTCTTTTTTCGTCATAATACATTTGATTGTATTTGTATAAGTTACATAAGAAATATTTTTAACCGGCTTCAAGAACGGATTTTTTAAACCTTTTCTATGACCACATGATTCAAGTAATGAGCGAATCTAAGAGAGAAAAACTTCACTATAGTGCTGACCCGCAATATGAAGTCAATTTGCCGATATTTTTTTCTAATTAAAAAGATCACTTAACATTAGGTGAGGTGTTTAACCACAGCTCACCTGATGTTAAGTGAGTTGTAGTCTATCATGAAGCATGTTTGACTTCCGGAAATAGATTCATTCTTGATAAATATAACAGGACAAACGATCTTCAAAAATAAAGCAAGAAGAATGAGAGTAAGAATTTAAAATATTTAATTACCTTTTTCCTCAGATCCTATGTCTACTGGAAGACTTGTGTCAATATCAGCTATTCCATATAAAATCAACATTAAGATCGTGAACATTCCACGTCTTTCCCGTACTCCCATTATTCTCTTTAAATATCATTTATCTGTAAATAAAATTTCATAACAATAAACATAAAAAATATGTCAAGTCTTTCAACATGCGAGATATCTTCAATGCACATTCTTGCTCAGTTGCGTGTGAAAAGTATGTATTCATCTGTAATAGAATCATTATAGAAACTTAACATTAAACATACAATTATTAATAACTATCTAGCCCGACGCGACTATGTCTACGCTTTACCTAACCTAACGGTACCCTTTACATATACCATTTTACACATGCCCTTTTTTTCTCTGGGTAAGAACCATTGTAAGGTAAATTCTAAAAAAATAATTATAGAAATCGCTCAACAATTATCGATTAATGCAAAAACCAACACATTTGGCGAACTAACAATTGTCAAGCAATTTGAAATAAACTGTGAAACGGGTATTCCCAGAGGCAATAATTGTGTTAAATATCCCTGACTAATGCAACATGATAAGGACCACTATCTTTACTCTCATCTACCGCGATATTGCCGAATTGTACCAAAATGAACCCTTTGCCTTTTCCATAGAGTATTCTTTGTTTATTCGTCAGTTTTAGCATAGGGTATAGAGCGGAAATACAGAATCAGTGTGAACACACACAGTCACATGTTGGCTGATTTATGTCCAGTGTATCTGGGCCTAGCTTGACCGTGTCCTTTGAAATTATATGTTCGTATCGGCAGAATTCTGTGTGTAATAAGAGGTCAAGATGATTGGACGGAGAGTGCACTCAAATTGACTTAAGTAGCATCGTTTCAAGACGATTTCGGGTTGACGCATTGGTTTCGTATGTAAATGTAATACACGCTACCAATATGTATACTAATAAATATTATTTTAATACGATTACAGTAATTTAGTCCTATTTTTCACATACAATGTTGCAATATATTAATACATGTAAAACATATGAATTTGGCATACAACAATTAAAAAATGAATTGAAAAACGAAAAAAATGAATTGAAGAAGACAAATGTGAATAAAAGAATGTACATAATAAATATAACGAGCAAAACTCCAATCAAAAATTTTCTTAATTTTTAACTTTTGACAAAAGCTTTTTTACATGCGTATCATTGAAGGATAAATTCCGTATTGATTGAAAATAGAATAAAATAAAACTTACGTTTATCACAACTGCAAATCAGCGTTTAAACTATCACTGAACACATCAAGGAGCACAGAACATCATGTCAACAACAGTTCGAAATTCAAACTTCTTTCACGAATTGTAATCACAAATTTTGTTGCACAGATAAAATAGCCTTTTTATTTATAGCGCCAAATATTTTTCACAGATTATATTACCGTTAGAGGTTTTTTTTTAAATATGTAGCAAGGACATGAGTAACGCCTAGTCAAGCGTGGCGCACTGAGGCGACGTTAACAGTACATAATGACACCTACAATTTGTCCTCGTGGGTCGGACCTATCGGCGGCCCGAGGGTACACTAGCGGAGAGATTCAAGTGGCCAGATAATATTTTATTTATTTAGAAGTGATACTATAACGATTTCAATTAACTATTTGTTACTGTAGTAAATTGGTAGGTATATTAGTTTCAATACTTTCTTTCCATTGTCTTTGGTATGAGGTTCAAATTGTATTAAAATTTTATAAGGATTAATTTAGTCCTCTTGCTCATTCATAATTTTTTTCAGATTAGGTTAAGATTAACTGTTTTAGAAAGGATCAAGAATTTTGAAATATTGGACTAACTATGACTGTTAGTTTTAGTAAAACTTTTCTTCTTCAAATCCTAACTGGTTACATAAGTATTCAAGCATGTCTACTATGTCGCAGATTTTAAACTAACTAAATGTTCTTTATAGAAACAGTCAGTGACCATATAAAGAATATGTCTTCATTAGAATAAAATGAATCGTTAGTGCCGTATGTAATGATATAAAATGGATCCTAAGTGCCGTATGCAGTCGAATAATGCACTAGAGTAGATTAATTAAGCATATTGACCGCGCTGACTGACACGTCTTACTTAATTGGCAATGAGAATCAATTTGATTTTGCATTCTGCGCATTGCAAAATTCATTGCAATTAGGTGCGAAAATTCCAGGCCTTACCTACGAGAACATTATAATTGCGGCTACTAGTAGTCTACGAAGAAAATATATAAGAAAATTAAGATAATCGTTATCTATACTCATGTATTATAAGTCAAGTCTTTAATGAGAATGTTCATGGGCACGATGACCACTTTCTATCCACGTGTTTAGCCTGTTTTTTCTCAATATTGAAAAAAAAACTGCCGTTGAGATATACAATGATCTATCGTTACTTATAAGCCTTTAACTAAACCACTATCATGGTAATCAATAATAAGTATGAAATTAAACATACATTTACTACTAAATATATACTAATAAATATAAAACATACATTTAATACTATAAAACAGTGAATACAAAAAAAAACATTATTTACGTTTTAATACCGAGAGCATATTCAATGATTTTAACGATTAAGTCTCAAATACACGATGAAAAGAAAGAAAAAAAATGTGCAAAAAGTAACGTTTCGTAACATGTACATTTTTTTTGTACAAAATAAATGATATAACGTGACCATATTTATCGAGTTACGAAATTATTGTGAAGCCTTCAACCGTCATGATTTATTATTTTCATCGTATTGTTGTCACAGCCTGAGACACGTTTTACAACTTTCCTAACCATTCTTTCATTTAGTAAATAATTATGAACGCTTTCTTCTCTATCGCTTATAAATTTATTCATGTTAAATTTTGGTAAAATATAAGATTTGACTTGGTGATTTCTATTGAATTCCAGGGATACTGGGTTAATATAATATAATCATCAATTTGTCAAAACCGCATTTAATAATGGTTTTTATAATCGAATTAAAGCCAAAAATTAAACTTCGAATGTTTTATTTCCTATGCTAATCAGATTTTCTTTGTTCGTGGATTACGTGCTAAGTGTAAAATTCTTTAAACGTCTGTTAACACTTCTGATATCATAGACTGGAATATTCCATTGATCGTTGATTTTAAAGTAGTTTAATCGTTGTAATGATCAGTCAAAATTAGTATGTATTGTTACATTTGATATGACGTCAATATAAGTTTTCAGTTATAAAATGTAAAGAGAATTAATGAATGTGATTGCGGTGGTAATCCTTGATCTCTGAAGCTGATTTTGAAAATCTTAGTAGTAATTGACCATTTTTTAATACGAAAATCGCAGATACACAGTAGTTTTTCTGTTTAGATAAATAAAAGTAACTGTAAGAACAGGTTTTTAGTAACTTATACTTGAACGTGGTAAATTGATGATTTGGTGATAGTTTCATTACAGACTATTCATTGTGTCTAATGAAAGGTCCAGACAGAATGCAGACAGATAAATTATTATATAACTGATATAAATACGAATGGATGCGATGGTGAATGGCGGAGGTGACGTTTGTTAGGTTTGTTTCCATAAACACACGTCAAACGGTTTTATTCAAGTTGCCCTGTATTTGTACTAGCTGCGTGTCACAGTTTCACCTGCTTTAAACACATACAAACTTTCATTTCCTATTTCAACCCCTAAAATATTTAATATCCATATAGATATTATATAATTTCTATTGCCTATTGTATTGTATTGCCCATAGTACAATATGTCCTTCTATAAGCTCAAGACAATGTTTGTTGCAATTTTTAAGAAGTGTTTGCCGTATCGAAGCCTGTTCATTGAAAAAAAAACATCAAACCTCTTTTTTTCATTTAATATCTTTTTAATTTTTACATCCAATGCATTTTATTTTTGTAAACTAATATTGAAATTTATATTTATTTGATTATTTCATTAAAATAAATATGTATTATGCATTTAAAGTGACGTAAAAATCATTTAGTTATTTAATTATACTAACATTAAAAATTCTGACCAAATGGGATAGCAAATAACAAGCAATATAGGCTTCTGACTGTTTTATTATTAAAACACATTTCGATTACACAAACAAATATTCTATGTAAACAATTTTTTTGATTAAATTCTACAACATTGAAAATTTCATTCATGTGTTTTATTTTAATAACATTTTTAAATTTAAATACTCGTTCTTATTTATTTATATGTATTTATATGAGGAACATAAGTTTACTATAATAATAAATATATTTAAAGACATTAAACTTTATCGTGTCGTCTGGCAATGGAAACGTTATACGCTGACCGGTGGCGGATGTGAGGCCGGCACAATCCCTGCTCATCCACTGTTACAATCGACCCACATACTATGGTGTCGAGTTTCAAGTACACTTAGTGCCTTTGTTTATGGTCTTCTATTGTTATTTATTTAAATTACTCTATGCAAGCTTCAAATTGGGTAATATAATTAGACTGTGACATACTTTTTAACGGTCACCTCTAAGCTGTTAAAAAGGATTTAAGCAAAAACAGTTTAAGTCGTAAATTTGAAAAAAGAATGTATATTTTTTAAAGTAAGAATCTGATAAGTACTTCCTAGGTTTTTGGGTTATTATAGTCAGATTATGTATTCTTATCAGAACGATAGTCTTACATTTCACTTCAAATCTCATACAAACCTTAATAAGAATGTTCAAGAGAATTTATATTAAAATCTTGATTTCGTTGGGTGCTATTTACACTTTCTAACACGTACTGCATTTTTACTTGATGATAACTATTCGGAACAAAGGTTATGACACGTACAATGGTTTACTCATAATTTAAACACAGTTGTGTACACTAACTCACCAACTTGCGTTAGGTCAAAAGGAAAATGTCGAGGATTTTAAAAACATTTTTGAAACTTTAGGACTTAAAATGTTTGTAAATTCTTCTTCCGCAAACCGTTGTTTCCGGGTATTTTTATTCCCGTTTTAATACTGGAATTCACAGTATCCTTTGTCAAGATAGTCTACCTGTATGCTAATCTTCAGCTAATTTTATTCAAAAGTTTTTGCAGAAACGAGCAATAAACATACTGACACACATTCTCACTATCTTAAGTTATTATAATATTAGTTAAATACACCAAAAAGTAACTATATTAAATAATAAGTAAAATGTAGGGATATCACATAGAAAATCGGTGTCTCGTTAGCGCTTTTCGTATAAAAAGTGGGAACGTGTTCGCTTCTTCGTTTTAAGCCTTCTTTTTCTTTCAATGTCTCATTTTTAAAGATCACGGGGTCCTAAGATTAGAAACATTCATGGTTGGTAAACGCTTGCTATCAGACGATTCTCCTCTTAGTTTTACGTCATAACACAATATAATGTATCTGTTCAAAGCTTGTATGCAAATTCTGACATCACATGTTATTTGGCATTAGGTTAATACAAAGTATAAATACATTACCGACAATGTTGCGTGACCAATTCCGGGGAAAGACAGCGATTGCTTTATAATAGGTTTATAAATGTGTATTTTGGTAACTCGTATGCTTATTTAGTTGGATTGGATAATGGTTTGAAAGAAAAAGTTAGTTGAAGGTGAATACTCTGTGACGTAACAGTTTTATGGTAAAGGTTGGTCAGTTTTTACGTGTCTTTTTATATCTGATTTAAATGGTTTTAGAATGAGTATCGGTCGATAATACTTTCTTTTTAAATTCTTGTTATTGTTGGAAATCAACGGCAATTTTTTTTGTCAGTAATGTCATTGCGTTTCGGTTTTATAATTAAGCGTCAGGAGCCAATACAACCATTCATATCATATTTTCTATTATTTAGTATTATCCTCTTTAGACGCCTGAAAAAGGTGCGACCTATATCCGCGAGTCCACGAAGTAATATTTTTATCATACATTTACGGCATACTTAGTACATATGAGAGTCACCACAGAGTAATATTATATGCAATCTATATTAAAATAGCTTTATATATTACAGAGTAAATTAAATTTATACCGTAGTAATAACAAACGAAGTTAAATGTACGAGATAAGCGCAGTTAAAGTGAATTTAGATTTGCGTTATGTTGTAAGATGTGCATTAGCGCGATAATATGCATTTATCAGGTTAAGCGCAATTTCCGTGCTTCGTAATGTGTAACTTTGTTTATGGGGTATCCACAAAATATAATTATAATGCCTCTTTAATATAGTACTATCCTTCTAGTATTATAAACGTCATAGTCTCGGTATAGGTGTGTTTGTTGCTCTTTGACGCAAAAACGATTGTATGGATTTTGTTGAAGTTTGGTATACCGATATATTTATATATATTTATTAATATATGGCTACTATTAATAAGTAGTTATTTTACTTTGTAACTTTGTGATTAGTTGATGAACTTAGTATTATTAAAACTAAGCAGCCCTAACTTTTTACGTATGTATTTTTGTTTCTATATCAAAAACGCCTATTAAAAATTTATAACACACTTTGGTTAAAGCAAAATCATGGCCACATACTATATTATCACGTACGTTATCAGATCGCAAATCCGCTAAGAATTAACTTGAATGAGTTTAAATTGTGATCTCTTAATACAGATAACGTCTTCTGATAGTTAAAATCTTAGAACCTTTGGGAGATAAGTAGGTACTTTGCAACATATTAGTACATATAGAAAATAAAAAAAAAAACTATATTCTATCTTATGTTTAAAGCTCTGTACTATGTTTTACCATAAATTAAATCAAAATGGGTTTTAGTTAATACGTAAAAGCTTAACAGATAGACGGGTGTAATAGTTTCAATTAAACTCAAAATATAATGAAGAGACTTAACGGATAAACTTCCTTACTTAGGTCAATCAATTTCAAAATTTAATTTTCACAACATCATATACCTAAAATTAACGACACCTTTCTATCTCCTTTCTCCTAACACCTATATTTACTATACTACTAACCTTATAAAGGCAAACCAATGAGATTTTTATGCTCATCAAATGTCTATCGTAATCGTTTACCGATAACTATAATATTATCGAGTAGTATGTTCCATTGCAACATATTTCTTAATATCGTTGAAACTGAAACAAAGAATACATAATGATTAAATTACAAACCTTTTATCGTATTTTATTCTTTATCAGTAATTGGCGCAAATATTCCAAGAACATAGGGCTTTAAATACAAATTTCAGACAGAAACTTGAACTTTTGATATAATGTACTTTGAAAAATCCGTTAACGAATAGTGCTAGTCGTTTTAAAATTCATCCACGAGAACTTGTGATAAAAAATAATAAAAAAACTTTTTTTTAATTTTTGGAAAAAGTAAGTACTCAAAAAAATACCTTATTTAAAAAGATAGCATGAAAATCGTTCAATGGTATAAATACTAAATAAACATATAGACATATCGACGAGACAGGCCTACAGTTTTGCAATTTACCTAGCTGTGTTTTCTTGAGTTACGCCCCTCTAATACATCAACAATTATATTCAACAGATGAAAATAATACTTATTTGTATTGAGGTCGGCGACAAGCCTTATGTCCACAGTGATTACATAAAACGCTATTTAAATCTCATCGACAGAGACAATTTTGCATGCAACCTCTTACGTCATTTCCAGTTGCTGGCTTTTTTCCTTTTAATTCGACTTTACGGTAAACTTGAAGCAATTAATTTGTTGTTCTATTTGTCTTACATTAGGTAATGCTATTTTAAATATAGGTAAGTAAGGCATAAATAGATTATTATCAAAAAATTATCACGCCATGAGTTTTTAAAATTTTATAACTACAAATGCATTGTACATTAAAAAAGGTTTACTAATTACTTATAATTTAATGGATTCTTGGTAAGATGTCATTTTGTTTTACTAGAAAATGCTCTGATTATACGTGATTGTTATATTTCTTTGTATCTTTAAACCTCTTGTTAATTTATCACAGATTTAGAATATAATAGAAGTACATGAATTTTCTATAATTTTAATATAAGCACATACTTTTTTTGCATGAATATTATGTTCATAATATAAAATGCATTGCAGAATTACTGCATTGTCAAGCTGGCGTCACTCGCATTGCATTTAAAATATAATATTAACCAAACTCGTATAAATAAAGTGTTATGGACGCATTGGATGTTATTTATAGGTTATTTTAAAATAATTACGCAACTAAGTAACTTTACATAACCTTTCGGCATTAATTGCAAGAATATTGTCGCATAGTTCCAGTATATTTTATATGGGCCGATAAAACATGCAGTACTGCTTTTAATAGATAATAATTAATAACCAAGGTAGTCTGGTGCTAGAGCTTAGTCTGTGAAATGAAGAGATCGATAACATTAACCTACTTTAGTGTTTGTGTACCAAACGAAAACATGATCTTAACGTGTCCATGACAATTGACACCGATTTGTCATTTTTACATTTCACCGCTCAATAAGGTGTACTACAAATGTTGCGCATAGAAATGGGTAAAGAATCAGATGTCGTGCCACCGCAATAGCGGTTTATCGTTGGCGCTTGACGCTTTCCGCAAAGGCCTAAACTCATTCAGTACAAAAGTAATTTACTAAACTTTGCCAAACTTTATGACAGTATCGGTCGACTCTCGAAACGTTGATTGCGGCAAACATTTTTACAGTTGCCATGCAACTAGATGTTCTGCAAGGAAAACGCTAAGGTTTCGTTGTGTCGAGAAACGGGTGAGCCGCGCGGCGAAGGTGAAGGCATCGCGCCAGTCGCTTGCACGAGAGAGCGGTAATACGACGCTTGCGCGGACCTCACGTCCTCCCGCCGCGCGCGCATTTGTCCATTGACTGCTTGCTTTATCTGTGCGCCGCTGCATCGTTCTAAATTCAAATTTTATTTTCTTTTTTGTGATGTTAATCAGCCAGTGAGTGGACGAAAAACTTTGTGATCAGTGTCTGTGTCGACTGTTTTGTGAAAAAAAAATATTTGACACATATGTGACGTGTAACGGTGCAGATCTGACGGTCTATCGACTCGCTAAAATCCAATAAGTGTTAGTGTATCTTAAAAGCGGTGTGCCAGAATTTTAACGGACTTGTCTTAGCGGAGGTAAGAACGGATGTTTACAGTTATGCCTTATTGTATAACTCAAGATGTGAAAGCTTTTTAATATCATGCATTTGATTATATGTCATAATACTACGATAACATTGGTGTTAGTATTGCTTTGCAGCATTTATCCGCGACTTAATAAACGATTAAAAAGGTTTCAAATGAAATAACAAATTTAAAAATAAAAAATATAACTCACTGTTTCCAGACGGTTGTCGGTAGTTTAAAAATTTAATCAGAATAGGGAAGAAAGCGCGGTACAATAGACACAGAAGCGCGTCTATGAATATTTAGTGTTTCTTAAAAGACAATAATTGTATGGTTTAAAAACGAGTTCTTCAGAATAAACAATTTACTAGTGAAAAGGTCCCTGACTCATGCGCGGGAGATTCTGTACAGAATAAATTGTCTTTTAAAAGTGTTCAAATGTATGTATTTAGTAAACAGACGGCGACAGTACTAGCTTTTTATTTGCCTTGGATATTTAAATGTTCTTGATTGGTAATGCTTCTTATTTTATTTATTGCCTTTATATTCATTTTATTGGTTTAACTTGTCCTTAGTTTTTGTTCATTTATTTATAATGCTCTTGTGGCTTGAAAGGTTAGTATAAAGTGTTTTTTTTTCGATCCTTTGTTTGTTTGTTTTCTATGTTTACTTTATAAATAGACTTGTGTATATCTTAAATATGTGTCAAATGTTTTTTTTCGACATGAAAGAACTCGTTGAATAATTTGTAGCTTTTATTTCAGGTTTTAAAATTATATTAGGAACAAAAGATAGCCCATGTCCAAGATCATGATTCATTATCTCTGAACTGTATAAACAAAATTTGCTTAGTTTTTTAGGCACAATATTGTTATGTTGTTTTCGCGTAAATAAATTTTTTTGGGGTTTAAATATTTTAAAAATGTATTTGTTATATATGTTTTAAAACAAGGTGCAAGATTGCAAGTAAAAAAATGCAAAAACAATATTACCCCACACCACAATATTACCTAGCATGCAAGAACTTCAGCTATCTAGAAGTACACATTAAAACCCTTATTACCTACTTACCAAATAATGTAAAGGTCGAAAGAAAATATTACATTAATAACATAGCTTTAGAAGGTACATTAGTTTTAGCTGAACTCAAACCGACTAGTTTTTCTAGCACAATATTAATAATGTTTTTGCCTTATATTAAATACCTATTGAAGTTTCGTTGAATATCAGGCTGTTCTGGTCTACATGACAATGGACTTAAGGCTCATTTCTCATTAAC
Organism: Eurema hecabe; assembly: GCA_026213755.1. Lineage (NCBI taxonomy): Eukaryota > Metazoa > Arthropoda > Insecta > Lepidoptera > Pieridae > Terias > Terias hecabe. The sequence goes on along the minus strand of JADANM010005075.1, from coordinate 2,332,887 downwards.
AGTCACTCTAGTTAAATTAGTTATAAAAGAAAATTTTGCTTAGTAAAATTCGTTTCCATTCCCAACAGAAGCATAAAATTAAAAATATTGAACAAAAACTGGATAAAATTGCGAGAAATATAAACTAGACAGTTTAATATTAATTTTAAGAGATAATTAGATCATACAAGCTTAGATTAAGGATGATTTCATGTTCCTAGAAGCAATATTTTTAATAAACAAATTACGTAGTGTATCTAATAGCGTATATTAGCGATTACATGCAATGAGTACTGTATTATAATATTCAATTTATGTTTATTCATGTGTTCACAATTTCGTTACCTAGGTTAATATAGGAATCGATTATGTCCTAGTTAAATATGCTCCAAGTAATTAACTTGGTCCTTTTTGAGTCCTTTATGACTAGTATATATAATTCTTCGAAACAGGTTAGGTTTTTGATGTATTGTTTGACTTGCATTAACGGGGAAAAGTTATCCTTGTGTTGATCAGGGTCATAAACTATCTGTGAATTTAGCCAAATCCATATAGTAGTAATAGTCAAAATATGCATACATTTAAAAATCTTAATAAACTTTTTTAATCGATTTTCTCGGCGTTAAAATCTATTGTATATGGTGTTAGAATTGTTGAGACCACAAATTCTAGCAACTTTATAACTCCAAATAAAAATATCAAAATATATGATTTTATATTCAAATGTATCGTATGAAAAAATATACATTTTATATAAATACTTATTATATGAACGATGCGTCATAAATCATATCTCGAAATTTTTAACATACGAATCAGTCTTATCACTATATATGAAGAAATTTAAAGAGAAATGTAGATATTTTGAAAATTATTTACCTAATCATAATCTATGGTATGTTGAAGTATTCATTATGAATATCTATTTATCGTATTAAATAATCAATTACAGCACATTAAGTACTACTTTCGAACGCATTTAACAAATTCATCATTTGCGTAAGTATTATTAATTATCATAAAATAAAAGCCATACTGGTAATGAGTGTTTTTCAGGTTAATACGATTACATATATTTTTGACAAGCCGCGTTAGCTACTTTAAAATTTCTGATTAATATAATTTCGGTATTTAGTTTATAAGATCTAAATATCACCCTTAATTCTAAATCTTTACGATGTAACAAATGAAAAGAAGTATTGTTTAAATTTGGTTTTTACATGATACAGATCACGCTTAAACATAACTTTGATTTATTTAAGAACTTCGTATAAACAACTTACTTATGAACGTTTGAATTGTACAACGTGATTTCTATAGCGTACAAAAGAGCCTCTAAATAGGTTTTATTCTATTGGTTTATTTTATCACGTTGAAGAATAACGTTGATAGTATGATGAAATATATTTTTCTTCATTACAGACCTAGTAACAGGAAACTTTGTTAATTATTCGTGTTTCTTATTGTCACTATCTGATCACGTTCGTGTTTAAGTCACGTAGATTGTATGTTAAAGATAATACTTTATAATTACGATTTAAGTGTGTAGGGAAATAAATAGTTATGTTTTCAACCCGCAAAGCATCTCGAGACCGAAACAAAAACTCGAATCATTTCGAATTAAGAAGGAATTTAGCATGTAACTAGTTTTAGCGATCGTCGATACTAAAATGTTAAAAGGCATTGGATACATTTTCCGATGCGAGGGCGGTGTCCATTATAAGTTTATAACTAACTAAGTATAGGCATCAAACTTGTTTCGCCATGTTTAATATTGTGCTTGAATTGGGTCGTCCAATGACTCAGACCGATCTCGAATGGTGAAACTGTAAGGTGCTTCCATTCACAAAGGTTTCTGCATGCAACAATAGTTGTGTGAAAATTAGTTCACTATTAAACTAGGAAAGTCTTCTTATTTGTTTATTTTTGCTTTATTATCCCTATTAGATATCAAATTGAATCTTGAATCAAATGAAACTTATTAGAAGAATAGGTAGTCGTAGAAATAATAAGTTATCATGATCTAATAGAAAGTAAGAAGAGCCAGGTACGTAAAGATATACAACTCAATATTGAAGGAAATGTTGTTCTTTTGTAAATTCGATAGAAAATATCATGATCAACATTTTACCATTAAAAAGTCGTGGTTTTTGAAAATTTATTTATTCTAGAATAAGTATCTTAAAGTTATTATAAGTATATATAATAACTTTTTATTTAATGAATACTTAATTTAAAAATTAAACAAAATTCAAAAGCCTAAAAAAAGATTGCCTTATCAGAAGCTCAACACCCCTGTTTGTGGTATAGTTAACACGTAGTTTAAAGATAACTGCTTGTTTTACGATAAGGATTCAAGGAATGTCGACGCGTGAGGCCGCGCGGTGCATCGTGATAGGGGATGAAACTTACAAGAATTTTGATATCTTTTATCTTTGTATTGTTTTTCTTGGCCATGTTTACTTTGATATGGCGTTCGTGTTAAGGTGCTGGTATTAACATTGTTATTTTAATATATAATGATATGGAGTCGTTGCGCTTGTGATTGTAGGGGTAAATTCGTGGTGTACTTAACTAATTTAGTTAATTATTTTATCAATTGAAAGCTATACCTTTTGTGTGTCATAGGATAATAATATTTAAATGAGGTATATAAACCCAGAATTATTCAAAAATACATTAGCAGTAGATTGTACGCAGATTACAGGTAGTAGGTATTTATTTAATGGGTTAATTTATCATATTTCCACTTAAAAACATAAATATAATGTTTGGAATTTATATGAAGGTATTGAGCTAGAAATATGATCTAAAGAACCATCTATTAATATTAAAGCTTTAAGACAATGAAGCGATCTTTATTTCCAACATTCTTAATAAAGAATTAATTAATTCATCTAACCGTTAAAGCTATTACTGACTAAAAAGGAATTCCAGCGTCTTCATATTTATAGTTTTTTAATAAATAACCTTTTATAAAAAGAACAATTAATGCTAATCGACACGAGATTCTCCTGACATTCAAGCAAACAGTGCATCAACAAAACAAGTTAATAAAATGCATATTGTCTCAAAATCTCAAATGTTTTCAAAACACAAAATGTACAGAAAGGTCAAGACCAAAGAGGAATTATTGCGTGACATTTAAAAGCGGACTTTGACAATCCAGTCTTGTGTCTGAATATTTTATTTGCATAGACCTATAACGCATAGACTGATAGTCCCTTAATAATCGTTCCGCTGTCAGTGAAGTCAAAACTGTATACATGTAAGTGTAAAAGCACGTCTTTTACTCAATGACACGCACACAAGCTCACCGATAATTTTGCAGCTATACAAAATCTATAAAGAGGAACAATAAAATATACGAAAAACATAAGTGTATGTAAGTAGACAAAATTGTCTTCTTTGAAATGGCTTCACTTTGCGTGCTCGTATTGCGGTTCTAAATGTTATTATTCTATGTTTATTTGTACAAATGAGATGTGCCAACGACGAGGTTATTAAACTGCTATAATTAATTATCTAGAAATCTGCCATAAGTCCTTTGATGACGCGTTCTGATTTACGCAAAACGGGTTGTCATGATTTTTTTTACTTTGATTCTGAGTAATTGTTGCCTATTTTTAATCTGGAAGAAAATATTTCCTACTCTTGTTAATAATTAATTATATAAAATTTTAGTCCGAGTAAGAATACAATTTAAGCATATTTATGCAATTTATGCGTAAAAACTTAGTGGTTGTGTTTTTACAATAATTTTGCAGATATACTAGACTTTACTATCGAATATTAATATAAGATCAACGATAAAAATTGCCCGTTTAATATGAAATAATTAAAGTATATTAAATTTTGATTCGAATCCATAATAATTCAGTATAGAAGCTAGTTTTATTTTTAAAAAGTGTAGATCTCTTTAAAGAAAATTTTGAGAAATTCATACTATTAAAAATACTCAAATCAACTAATCACTAAAAGCGTCTTAAATACGTAGGTAAGGATAAACTAAAGGAAACTATCAATCAATAAAATTATTATTTTTGATTTGACTATTTAATGGTGGAATGTATGCTTAAATTTTTAAATGCTACGTAACCAACTTTCGGGCATTTTTAATAGATGAGTTTAATAGATAGATTAATTAGATATAGATATCCTAAACATACGGTATGTTTAATACATGCATAAATGGGGGCAAAACCGCGTGACGCCGCTAGTAATACATAAAATCAAAGTATTATTATTATCAGTTTCTGCATAAGCCTACGAGTTTGCACAATTTTCGCCCACATGTTCAATAAGGGCACTAAACCGGAGCAAGGTAATTTTTTTGTTCAACAACTTTTAAACTTGATATTTAACACGAGAAATATCGGCTTTCAGCTTCGATCAATTATTTCAGCATATTTTTTTCTTAATTAAACGAGCATTTTTGTATTTAATTTGCAGACTTGGCAGCTACTTATTTTTTTCATACAAATTTTACGTATATAGTATATACCGTAGACGGATCGTGACATAGCGAATGTCACGATCCTTCAAAGCAGAGGATATAAAAATAAAGGATAAGGAAAGAAGGGAAATATTATTTAGACTTTTACTTACCATTCGTAATTTATTGTAATCTGACGAGATGCCATAACTTAACGTCAGATTCTTGTGGTAGTGCGGGAGTCTCACTATAAGTAACAAAATATTTTTTTAAGAATATGTATTGAGAATAAAAAGTAAGAAAAGACTTATATTGATATCAAGACATAAATGCCAATGCAATAAAAATATAATTCGTACCTTTCCTGTTTATCATAAACAATCCATTAGTGTAAACTACTTTAGAAATAAATATTCTCAAGGCTTTAAGAAAAGGCAAGCGGACCTGTAAAATCGTGATCTGTGTAAGGTCTCTTGCATAAGCGTTGGCGCCATTTTGAATTGATAAACTTTTTTTTATAAAGTCGCAACAATGGCAGTTGACAATAATTAAAAAATAAAGTTAACATTTGCATTGTTTTGTTAAATATATGGCATAATTTATACATTAAGCGAAATATGGACAATATTTTTAGGTTAATGAAATTTAAAATAAGAATTATAATTTATTTTCTTCGTTATTATAAAGCGCTTAGCCATCTAGCTGGCAACGTAGAAAAAAATGAAATTTGAATTTGGAATTGTCAGTCATGAACTTGAAAAAAAAAGTTAAACACTTTTGTTCATATTGTTGAGTGGACGGTCGGACCTCGCGGCGACCTCGCGGCAGCCTCGCAGAACGCATTCACCGCCGCCATTGGCTCACTGGTCGCTGCCAAATATAGAATTTTTTATATTTCGTTACATTTTTCATTTGTATATCGAATTGGTGTCGCAGTCGAAAATTATTTATTACAATTTTGCAAGGGTTATTGAAACCTGCTATTTTCTTATAATCTTTGCTGAAATAAGTACAGTCGAACCATTTAGAATCTAACTTTAGGTACACCACATTTACTTAGGTTGGATATATTTTAAAAATATAATAATGCATAGCACCAAAAGTATATATTTTTGTGTGATTATAATAGTTTATTAAATGAAATGAATATGAAAAACTAAAAAAATAATGAGTCGGATGTTCGTTGCCTTGAAGTTAATGATATGTAGAAGTTACGAAACAAAATTATATCATAGTTGTAATGAGGGTCAATCATTCGCATGCTTTGTCCTTTTATGTCTTATTCACATATATTGCTCGCAAGGTCTATTAACAACT
>JADANM010005075.1:2289439-2300138 GCA_026213755.1 Eurema hecabe | reverse complement strand
ATTAAAATTCTAATCAATCATAAGTATAAATATTAAAATTCTTGATATGCATACGTGGTTCATTTATTAATTTTGTTGTTTTTAGAAAGAAAAAATAATTAAAACCTCGTTATTTATAAACATGTTTTTTGTTACAGGTAGCTAGCTATCCTGCACTATATTTTTCACACAAGGTATGGGAACTTTTAAATCCACTATTTTAATCAATAAAATAATAAAAGAACGTATAAGATATGTTCAATTGTTTTCATAAGGTATAGAATTGGAATGATTATATATTAATAACTTTTTTTATAACATAGGGGGCAAACGAGCAGGCGAGCCACCTGATGGAAAGTGGTCATCGCCGCCCATGAACACTTGTAGAGATTGACAACTCTGGAGTGGGTTGCCGCTCTGCAGTGGGTTGCCAAACTATGTACTTAGTACTAGAATCACTAGTAATTTGAGTGTAGATTCATAAATAGTGCCTTATAAATTTTGATTCGTTCATATCCACTCAAGAGTCTTAGTATAGCCTAATAATAGCTAAAGCTTAATAATGTACCCATTATATTTCTAATAAGGTGAAGTAGATAAATATAATTTTAAATTATAATTAATTTATGTCTAAAACAAAATGTCAAGAACACATCCGTCTGGCCAGGCGAAATAATAATTATTTACTTAATAAGAATTCATTTTATACGTGAGGTCATTCTTAGTTTATAAATAGACTTCAATTATATCTACTTCTTCAATAATATTCTTATGTGATTTTATTTTTCTATGCGCGTCTAGCATAGCGATAGATAATTGTAATCACGAAGACTTTAAAATTATGATACGCAATAATTTATGTTACAATGATGACATATTTTTTAACAATAATTTAGATCTTGTTCAACACATATAACCCAATTTCGGTTTATAAATATTTAAAAAGCTATTTTTCTATTTAAGATAGCGTTACAATGGTAAAAAATGTATAAATAGATAAATTAAAATATCATTTATTTACCATAAAAGTATCAAATTATATTAGTTTAAAGAAATTTAACAAGTTAGTAGTAAATATTTAGCAAGTGAAAATCTAAACCTGTCTTTGTCGGCGTCTTTGCAACACCTGTGACTTTCACAGCTCGTATTTATAACATGTTACATAACAAAGGTCTCGGCCAAGCAATGACCTCTAGACTATAATACTATTCCTTTTTTTTTCTATTTTTTATAACTGGCCAATGTAAAAATCCTTTGTAAATATACAAAAAGTAAAGAAAGTCACAGATGCGCGTAAAAAATTATACCTAAATAAGAAATGGTTGTCCATTTCTTCTGTTATAAACATCTTTTAAATAGCGGTAAAAGAATAAAACCCGTTGCCTAGTTAATTATATTTAAGCTGTCTTTCAAAAAATTATCCATCTTCTCCTTCTGTAAAAAAAAAACAAAACTATCATGTAGCGCGGTTAAATTTTGACATCTGTCATAAATCAAATGCAGATAATAGTCGATTGGTGAAATCGATTAACCGTATTGTCTATGCTCGATTTCTCTTATCCATTATGAATATAATCGCGTCGATTTATGATGCATTGTTTTGATTTGCTAATGATACGGTACTGTTTACGTTCAAAACAATTCCTGTATTTCTTGTTATTCATGGAGTAAATGAGAAATTTAAGAGATTTAATATTTTTAAAGCTTACGTAACATAAATATATTAATAAAAAAATTTTTACGTTTGAACGCGGAGTGCTCTAGAACATATATAAAAATCAAATGCGTAATGTTGAAACTTCGTTTTTTTAAGCAAATAATTATAGAAAACACGTTAAATATTAATTCACTACAAACTTTATAAAGTTAAGATATTAATGTCTCCCTCAAAAGCAGAATTTAGTACTTTGTGTCGTAAATGAGTCCTTAATTGGCCCTTTAAACATCGTTTATGAAAACACGCGTATCTTCTGCGGGGTGAAGTTTGAATAATTCCCTCATTAATAAACGATGGTTCTCGGAACTCGTGTTTTGCAAAGCGTAATTTTAGACAGTAGCCGTAGGGCGCTATTAACGGATTGTTTTACTGTTATATGCTGAATTTTGCCATGAACAAGATTGCGTTTCCCATTGTATCGGTAAATCCTATTCAGTGGTATAATTACCTTTTTCGGTTTCTGTAGTTAGTCGATCTGGAAAAAATGTTTAACGTGTTTTTAAAAATGAAGACAATACGATTGTATTTTTTTACTGTTTTTATATTAATATGTATTCAAGTCTGGAATTTAATAGGCTGTTATGAATCCTTAAGACTTCTATAGTAAGGGGCTACGAAAGGTTAATAATTGAAGTACATAAGAAATATACGATATACCTTTGTAACATACCTTCGCTAGTATGTAGGGACGTTTATTCGATACCATGACGGACAGGCTCAGTCGATCATTGTTCCATGCAAAGCCAAATTGCTTTGATTGACAATACGAGTTACCCGTACCAATTAGGGAATTGTCTGGAATCTGTTTAAAGCTCGGTATTGCCAACTGTTTTTAATAGCTAGGACTTTTATTTCCTTTTTGATGAAGTGGAAAAAGAAGCTTCGTGATTGATAGTTAAAACACTACTTAAATTAACCCTAATAGAGTACAACTCTACATGTGGTGAAAATGTTATATTACATTTTATTTTATAATTATATCAATGAAATACTTAAAGTCATACTTTATAAGTACATTCCTATATTATTTATTTATGTGACCTATTCTGTATGTTCATTTAAAAATAAATCACTTCCTTTAAAAACTGTTTAACTGCATACAATTTACATAGGTACATAGTGTAATGTTATATTCTTATCTTACTGCGTTAAATGTCTGCAATTAACTTATTATGACGCGTATTGTAGAGTATCTACAGTTGTTATAGTAAAGACATTTTTAGTTCTGCATGTTAATCTTCATAATACCTAGTAAATACTACGAAAACAACTGTTTTTTTTATGTGATATGACAATGTAATTCTGTGTAGGTACCCAGTAGCAATATTAAAAAAATAAATGTCATATTTGTTCTATTGATAACCTTTATTCTATTATGAAGTTAAAGCTTTATCATTTTATTACTTTTATCCCTATTCAATTTTTTTTTATCAAAAAGATCTCCTTTTTTTGGATTAATGTGTTGTTATGTTATTTTAATACTTCTAATAGACATAGACAAAGATTTTGCTTACAGCTGTAAGGATGATAATAAGTTTTTTTTTAATATGGCAACAATATAATTGTTTATCTATGGTCACGTTTGTGGTGAGTTAAAATTGTATTTCAAATTAGATATTCCTTTTAAAGGTGCATAATAATTAGTTCATTCGTGCGTTTAGAACCTTGTCGTGTACGCGATAATTACAAAACTAAAGACAGATTTGGTTTTGTTGTGACGTCACTTTTTATTGTTCTAAATATCCTGATTTAGAAGATTTTGTTTGCTTTCATTAGAGTATTTCTCCAACAAAGATTAAATAGGTATGTAGATAATATGTATTGTTTTATATAGAACTAAGTTACATATGGTTAGTACCTATAGTACATTATTATGTAGGTATCTAAAGATTTAGTGAATTTATGTAGTATTAATAAATAATAATAATAAAAGTCTTTATTCGCTGACCATAACAGTTTGACTTATGTACTAGGTTTACATATATATTTTTTTTTTCACAATATTTATTTAGCAACCATTTCTTTTTTTTTTAGTCAGGTAGTCCTTCGACATAGGCCTCCCCCCGTTTCTTCCACTCATCCTTGTCTAGAGCAAGCCCTCTCCATCTTTCTCCTTTTCGAGGATACCATTCCAATACTTCTTTTGTCCATTTACTTTTATTTGACCTCATTATGTGCCCAGTCCAATTCCATTTCATTTTTCTTACAATTTGTAGTGCATCTGTCACCTTAATTTTTTTCTTATTTTTGCACCCACCTATCTTGTATCTAGTATTAATTATAACTAATTTATTAAATTCCAAATGCAGTAGTAGATTTTTTCTTGTTTTCTCAATGTTTCTTACAGTTTCTATTGAAGGTTTATGTATAGGGAGTTATGTCGGATATCCGATATTTATTTTATTAACCTTGTAGTTTGTTCGTCTGCTCTATTAAAACAATGTTAGATAATGTTTTAATTGTTATAGTGACGTAATGTAGGAAAAATATTGTAGGCAGTTAAATTCATAGAAAGGAAAACGAACCTCCAAAAAGCTTACGATCCATATAAAAATTATCCTGTATCTCATCAGCACAAACACGACCACTCTGAAGAGGACCTGGCTAAGAAGTAGAGGATATAATTGTTAAGAAGATTACAATTGAGAAGATTTATAAATGTATAATGTCAAATTGCATTGAAGTACCTAGTACCACCCTTCTATAGAGAACCACCTTTATCCATTCAGAGATGTCATCGCGTTAAGGTTCTCGTAATTACATGCACGAGTCATAATTTAACCGTTAACGGATTAATATAAATTAATTTACAATTATTCATGCTTTCTATGATAATTTGAAAAAAAAAACTGCAGCTCGTTACGAAAAGGCTAATTAAATTTTTTAATAAGTCTTATAAGAGAATAATTCTTATAAGAGAGAGATAAATATTGTTCGATTTTTAAAAGGTTGCCTCGATGCATTTCTATATGAACCCAAGTTGAAAATTTAACTCTATTATCTACTTTTATAGACAGTCTTATTCCGTCTCAAAAGCCTACACTTTTGCAATAAAAACATAACAGTTACTTTCAAATAAATAAGGTTATGGACTATGGTCCACATACTACCATTATGAGCACGAAACGCGTATATTCGCGGTAAATTTGGGAAATTATCAGCCGAGACCACGTTTAGCACATTGCAAAAGATGCCGTGACGCGATACTTGGCGGCTTATCGCTAATCAGTTTGTTTGTTTGAACGTGCTTTTGGCCAGTTGAAGGTTTCTAGGATTCTAGAAAAAATATGTGCTTGAAATCCGTTAGGCCGTGTACCCACTACGCTGTATTAGCAGAATTAACAGAACGGTAAGGACAATGACTTGCAGAATTAAGGCTTAATATATATTACCTGTACCAATAATATAAATATATACACGGTACATGAAACTCCTAAGGCTGTCTATAAAAAACATAAATTATGCGTTCTAATACAATAGCACTAAATAAACTTTTTAGTTTATGATGCTTTTAAATGTGTCATTAAACTCCAATTCAAATAAATTACGGTAACATTTAAAAGATGCTGATGTATCTGATTTTGAACCACTAAGTCTATTTGCGCTTTAGCTTTTGATTTCAAGTCCTAAGTCTTATAAAACAATAATAGACACATACTACTAGTATCGTTAAAACAAATCTTGTTTTTAAATGTCAAAATTTAAAAACACTTTTTTATATATCGGGGTATCAAAATGATTAATTAATAGTGTTTGAAAAACGATTGGTATAATACCATAGCTAATTGTGATAATTATTCGTGTGCATAAGTCCACATAGACCAGTAAAAAACACGGAAGCAGGCAAACCGAATAAAATTAAAAACACTTAATGTTAAAATATTCAAGACAAAAAGTATCATATTTTTCCTATTTAATGACGTGAGTTTTGTTTTTGTGAAACGATTTATGGATCTGTCTATTTGTCCATTTTAGACAATTTAATAGTTAGATTAATAATAATAATAATTTATTTGTCATAAAATCATTTAAACATTTACAATTTAAGTGATCACCCGACTACTGAACTAGTACGAAATACTGTGTCTCAGCAGTCGGAAAATGGGGAGAGTGGCCTGTGAAAATTTTCGTCATTTAAGTTTAGAATAAATATTTCCTACACACAACTATGATAGTTTCACACTAACAAAATTATATAGTGTAAAATAATCAAATAACCAGGCGAATATGTCTGCGGTTTCAATCAGTTAAGTATGAAAAGTCAAGGCTTCTAATCTAAATATTCTATCTGTTATTGATAGCCATATTGAAACAAAAGAAGTAGGTAATGAGATTGCCTTTCTTCCGTATTGTGAGGTCAGGCGTGATCAAGGCGAATTGTGAACAGACAGGGACATGAAAAAACACGATCGCAATAGATACTGTTGCTGGCGAGATCTGAGCATAATTATAAATGATTTATTTATTTTTCTACTTATATTTTTTGTATCGTGTCGTCTCGTATAATATATCGTATAATTGCGACTTGGAGACGATAGTTTAAATAAATGAGATGATAATGTGATTTTTTTTTTCAAAATGATATCGTTACATTTCGTACGGTAAATGGGACTGATTGACGCCATAATTCTTTATATTCAATGTTCATTTGTTTCTCGATTAATTTATGGTTTAGGCCAACAAGAAATTCATAAAGCACCTAGCCTTACCGAAAGGCGACCGTTAACCATAACATAAAAGGTAGCAGTAGGTTAATGCGACATCAAGTTCACGTTGTTTATTGTTTACGTTTTTTCCACTTATTTCTAGAGATTTCGAATTTCTATTGTTGCATGTAAATTGAAGATAGATAAAATGACTACAATCTCATTTAAATGACCTCGCCTACTTTCCTCGGTGCCTTATAACATTATGATTCCATTATAAAACCATTAGTTGGATAGCTGAGAATTTCTGCAGTTATTCATGTTCGGGCCCTTTCGAAACGAAGTTTACACGACACTTGTAGAGAATAGTCTTAGTGCGTGATTTAGTGCTTTTATTGCTGTGTGCAACGCTATAGATAAAGTCGAGGTAGTATTTTGTAACATCTAAATTAAAAAACGTGGGATGACGCAAGAAAGACAGACGTAATTGAGATCGCAGCAGGGTTCATTCAATATCCTTGGCAAATTGTAGCAACGAATTTATCTACTCAAACTTTGCTAACAAAAAGTTAAATGTACAGCCTACGTATCACCTCTTGACCTAAAACGAAAGTCAAAGGATGAGTCACCATAACATCAATAAGAGATGTAACAAAACTTTCAATCGGGTGACGGAACATGTTAAGTCTCCAAGGGCATAGAATGTGCCATATACGTCTATGTCCAAGTGTATATAATATATCTACATAATATTCTTCCAAGCAAAGCAAGCCATAATGCGTTATGGTACCTAATTGTTTCAACAAATAGACCTAAAGCTACTATTTGTCGTACACGTGTATAGTTGCTTAGTTGCTATCTTGTGAAATATTACTCCACAAAAATCACGATACCGACATTTCAAACATCGTTATGAGTAGAATAAAGCTTGACATTTGTGTGGATACCTTCAAGTTGAGTTTTAGTGCGAAATACCATGCAAATGAAAATGAGCCTTAATTTTAACGCATTAAGACTTAATATTGCTGATTTCAGAATCGTATTTTATTTTTAGCAACAAAATACTAATAACAAATTCAATTTCATTAGGCGCGAATAATCATTAAGAAGTTGATCGGTGTTTGAAGTGTTTTACTTAATGGCTAAATTTCTGTGGTATTTATAATAATTGTTTTATTGATTTTATTCGATTTATGAATAATAATACTTACCTATACAATTTTTATTCATGTTCTTTTGTAAGTTAATCGTGAGGAGGATAATAATGATGACTGACGAATTAATCGATTTAAACTTGATTGACGAATTTATATTTGTAGTTACATATTATGTATAGCAATAGCATTGTATTTAATATTATCAAAGCTCTAACATTTCCTGCTGCGGGTCGTAAAGTGCATACAAGGACTTTACCCTTATGCGGCCAGCCAAATGTCGATCGAAACCAGTTTAGACTGGACCTCGACATATTTATCTATTAAATGCGACGATGTCAAATGTCAAACCTTATATTAACGAGGCTTACAGAAAAACATACCTATACTCGCGATCAGCTTTTATATTTAAACACTAAAAACTCTATTCAATGTCTTTTGTCGTGTTGCTATGTGAAATATGCAATCATGCTATATCTATATAGCAGTTATTTGACAATTATAAAGGTATTTATTGAACGTTCTCTTGTTTTATACTTTTATCGATACGTTTAAATTTTAATTTCAAGGTTAGGCTATTTAAATTATTGATACAAAGAATATGTTAATAAGGAAAACGGTCTACGTCACTCGAATTGCTTAATATTGTGCAACTGAAGTATTTCTGATGACTTTTGTTTATTTTTTATTAAAAACTATATGGCCCAACGCGACTTCGTTGAAGCTGTACTAATTCTACCCGAAACCATATGCCCTACGCCTAACATTTTCTGCTTTTCTGTTCCTCGTATATTCAAGATTATTCTAAAACAAGAATTATGTAAAACGGTTCAGCAGCTTATCTATTGATGTGATTCATTTTTATTAAAAAATAATCATTAAAGACATAGTGCAGTGTTCCCGAACAAATACGACTTGGGAATCTTCAAAAAAAGAGCGTACCTATCCTTAAAAGGCCGGCAACACACTCGTGACAACGCGAGTACTCATGGACGGCGCTGACCACTTAACATCAGGTGACGCGCTTGCTCGTTTGCCCCCTATTATTTAAAAAAATATACATTCAATCTATGTAAACATTCAATTAATTTAATAAATCTCCGTCAGTAACCAAGCAAGATATATGAGATTTTTATACGTTGAAATACAAGGTCCGTTCAACAGTCGAGTTTCTATCGCAGTGACAAGCGAAAGTAATTTTATTGGCGCTGTTTTGTCATTCGGGTTTATTAGTATCGATTTAATTACCGAGATATGATTGGCCATTGTTTGGATAGTTATTAGAAGTGGCGGTTAAGTGGTCATTTAGTCGAAGTTGTTACATTTAATTTGGCGGCAACGTGTAGTAATATCGGTTAAATTAATATTGCGAAAGTGTTTGTTCTAATATCTGAGACTCGGCTAATGTATGGCTGGAGTTAATTTATGAGTAATGGAAAAGTACCAGTTTTGTTGGGAGACAAACTTTGATAAATGATAATAACAGTTATTTTGAATAATGTTAGAGTAATATTAGACTTAAATACTCAGGCAGAAACAAAAAAAAATATGCAGTCATTTGACAGCTCACAAACACTATTTAGTGTTTGTGAGATTTAATTGTTATATCTAATATCTTTAAAAATCTTTTGCACAGACTCCAGCCAAAGTAAGTAATTAACAAATTCAACCCTGGGATTCGCTGTATTTTAAAAAAAATCTACTCTTAATATGACTATTCATCAAATTCTGTAGTTAAAAGTAGGTATTATGTATTATTCCCTTTGAATACTTAGTTGTCATCCCTACGAAACGTCAATGTAACGAAAATTATGAATGAACACAGCGGAGCGTTCACACGCCGCGCGTCAAACGAAAGTGAAAACATTTTTAATTAATTACATCTGCACGAATTAGCTTCAAAACTTCTATGAGCGATGGCGCAACTTTCATTGCTTATGCACGAAACCGTCAGACTATTACGAGGTAATCTCATTTAAATAAAACGACGCCATTGTAAAGGTCTGGGAATTGAGATCGAGTCTTGATTAAGAAAAAATTCGATCGCACTTTCATCTTTCTCACTTTTGTATAGCTTTCACAGCTTTATATTAACGCGTTTAACAAGGCCTAATGTAATATGTTATGTAATTTTATCGTGTTGCTTTTGTTATGGTTATCATAAGTGCATGGGAGCTTTGGTTATGGAATTGTTATCAAATTATCGTTGAGTTATGTTATGCGTTATTTTCGAGTATTTTAAATGATGGTTTCTTTGTAGTATCAAAGAAATATTACGATGTTCTTATTATCGAATACAATTAAACTATAATAGTGTGAGTGATAACATTGAGTGAATTTTAAAAATTAGAGACATTTTACACATACTATGAAATACTAGCTTTGTCCAGTGATTTCTATCTTAACTAATTAACACTAATTCAACCAATGAAATATGTTAATGCGAAAAATGTTTTGTAGTTGACTGTGATGATATGTTTTTGTATTACATTGTATGCTTATCAGTGCATGTTTTAAAAATAAATGAAGCTGCATTTTCGTTTAATAGTCCCTGTATTTAATTATCGATGTAAAATAAAAACCTTTAATTAAATTATCGGGTAAATAATGCTTGCCTACTTTTAATCTTTATTAACGAGGTTTACGAGTTTCTGTCTGAGTATTTAAGTTAAATAAAAGTTAAAGACTCGTTTAAATTTTTAATGATAAACTCTATTATGCTCCCATAAAATACGTTTGTCTTAGTCAACGATAGAACAATTTCTACAATAGGCAGTAAATAGTATCTATGTAGAATGTTTATTATATGTGTAAACATTACATTTTATAAAACAAAGGCGTTTTTTTCTGTCTGTCGATAAGTTAACTTTTTAGGACCCCTTTTTTCTTAAACAACTCTATATCACTCCTTAACTATTTAAAAAAGCATAAAAGTACATTGCGTTCTATTAAACTAAGCTCTCATAGGCGGAAAGTGACTTCGTTATACCTATATTTAGTTCCATGTGAGTAGAACCGCGGGACACATCAATACATATAGCACAATATACATAATAGTCGCAAACGTCAAACGACATTGAACAGTCCCTGTAATTCTGATAATACGGTCGGTTCCGCTGCTCAAAGCGTGTCGGATGACTTCATGGGTACTAATCACAAATTTCCTACCGCTATTATGGCTATGATCGGTAAACATTCTCATT
>JADANM010005075.1:2242926-2266808 GCA_026213755.1 Eurema hecabe | reverse complement strand
AGTACCTACAATATCTTCTTAATCTAGAGTTTCTCGAATGTTCCACGCGTGTGTGTAACGCGAAAACATTTTCTTGTTCTCATGTAGGCGTGTACGAGTATCTCAACCATCTCGTACGGTACATCTTCGAATGAAAAGTTAGATCCATAACAACGTGGGAACACACATTTGTGTTATGAAAGCATTTAATGTAAGAAAAGTGAAAATTCACTTGCAGTACATGTTGCAATTACCGAGCCCGAGAAAACGGTGTCTTTAGTGTGTTTTATATTTGTAATGAGTGGTCAATATTGATACTAATTTGCCCTATAAAAGTCACTTTGATGTATTGAATTTCGAGAGTTCGAAAACTATAAGATGTGAGACTGATGTTATGTTAAAATTTTCTAGTAGATTAATAGCCTATACCTTACATATACAACTTACTTTAGAGCTTTAAAGAGCTGTTTCGGTTTAATGATTGCTTTGAATTTCCTAAAACAACAATGAATTATATAAATTGAATACATTGATTAATCCACATGACCAATATTACCTAGTCCTACATTAAAATAAGTCTCAATATATATTTTCCTGAAAACAAGATTTTAAGGTTTTATAACGACTTCCTTACCGTATAAATTATGAAATAATACAGCAAACTCGAGTAAGTAATAAACTCGTGGATTATATAAGTAAAATATGATGTCCTACGTAAATTTATCCGAAGAAATATGCAAGGAAACTTTTTTCTTGTTGGAAGTTGTTAAGAAAACTCTGCATCTTAAAACTTGTTGGATACTGAGATTAAACTTGACAAAACATTTTTGTACTGGGAAGAATGTATTGAACGGAGGGAATATTTCCAACTTAGGTTTGAAATAGTTTCTCTGCGTAGACGGGGAGGAATTAGCGTTACTAATTTCATATATAATTAAAGGGGTACTTTAAAGTATTTTTTTATAAAAGAAAAAGTAGAAATCCGTTAATATTTCATACTAATCAAATACCTCATCATCCAAAACTATCGCAAAATACGCAAAAAGGTTTTACGTGACCTAACAGCTATAATAAACTGGCTTGTTATGATTTATGAAAAAAAAATTGTTTCAAAATAGAATTTATAAAACAACTACTCGATATAAATTATATCGAAAAAAAGCCTGAACTAAAATAAGATCTAATTATCAATCGACCTTCCTTTCAAATACATGAGATCAATTGTCGGTCAGGAATGCGCTGAAAGCTAATCTTATCATCACGATACCTGTAATAAGGTCGTATGGTTCACGACTGTTCATACCCTATTGTTAAAATAGTTTAGTTGCGAAAGTAACGCCGGTCTTTTTAAGTTCGGCTACAATAGTATATAGACATACAATATTACTAAATATCTTAACTAAAATTTTGTATTGGTTTGAGAAGTTTCGATAATATGGCTATACTAATTACTTTGTACTCTTGAGTTAACATAATTAGTAGTGGATTGAACGTGCCTAATTGTTGCCATAGATAATTAGGATTAGGACCTAGGTCCTAGGAAATATAACTATAATGTTGAAGTAACAATTTTTAGACTTTATTAGATATAATGAAAGATTTCTAGTTTAATTTAAGCACGAGTATATTTCCTAGATGGAGCAAAAGGCATTCATAATGCGCCGCCAACCTTCTTCAGCATCTCACTTGACTTTGCACATTACCTTCGCTCCATCAATGATAATCTTTGCCAGGTTTGTTTAGATCCACGTTAGCGATTTCCTTAGGGATCCCAGTTTAGGTCTATGCCTCAAAATGTGGATTGGATCTTTTAATATTAATTTGATTTATTGGTCGATCGGGATGTCATTGCAGCGTATAGGCATTAGTTATTTTGAAGGCTATTATACCCCAAGAGTCCAACACTTATGATGATTCCTACATTTTCCCATAATTTACGTTACACGTATAATCAACGTTCACTTTCCACAGGAATGTTATGATACAACAATTTTATGATACCTCTTTATCGATACCGAAAGTTGTAATCCTTGATCGTCGTTGAAATGGAAATCTTGGCTTGTTATGAATATATTTACATCCCTCACTCTGCAAGTTTAGAAACGATATACCATATTATAGAATATTATGCAACTACAAATGCTCTATTTACTTATAGATAATTTTAGGACATTAACTAATTAATTCGTAGGTCATCAATTAACCTCAATGACTAAACGTACGTAAACGTACTTTTTATTAATAGTCTAATTTGGTTAATCTGTATATTATACTCTACTAATATTACCCTGTAACTTTTCATAACAAATTCTGTAACCTGTAACAAATTCTAGGAAAAGTCCTTTTGTCTTTGATATTAAAATTAAATTCATTTAAGCGTTTCGACTTTAATCAAGTCTTTAATAAGACTAGAAAAATGTTTTGTAATTTAAAATTAACGTTTACTTGGAAATGAGATATTAACGTTTATCAAATATAAATTGAGTATATTTTTTTTTTCTTAAATGGAACAGTTGATGATTATAATTTATATTTTATATCAACTAGACGCGAGCCTGTGGCACGGTTTTTATTCTGAATGTTTTATAAATTGTTTTTTCTCTTTGAGAAAGATAATGTGGCTCTCAGTCGAAATTGTTTCACTAGAATCAGCGGTAGGTATTTACCCCTCACATCTTTAACTCCATAATATAAGTATTAAATTATACTTACTAGTCTTGATAAATCAAGAGAACAGCCTGTAGCTATTACAATACATACTAACAATGTTCAAACCACATACAAGTTTGAGTGAACAAAACACTGCGCTGGCTAATTAGAAAAGCCGGATGTGGTTCAAGTTATACAATTCGCAAATCAACTACCATATAATATATTAAGGATTTAGGATATGCTATGTTTTTTTTTATTTTTTTAAGTATAAGTTCTACTTTGAAATGTTAACAAAGGCTGCCAGTACACAATATAGTCTCTTCCACTTGAATAGAAAAGAAATCCTGTGTTTATTAAAATCATTTAAAAGACACGATAACTTCTTGATTGCAATTAATTATTTTTAATTTATATTGAAAAAATAAACAGTTTATTATTTTTTTTTAATATTGTTATAGTTATCATTCATAACAATCACAACTAGAAAACCACTATTGATTTTGTTTATTTATTTATTTGTTCTTCATTAAATGTACAATAAAACACAAAGAAATATAAACATTAAAAGCACATGTAATTGGCGGCCTTATCACTAATAGTGATTTCTGCCAGGCAACCAGGCTATACAGAAAAGAAAGTTTTAATACTGTTTGTTTTACTGTCTCAAATCTTTCAAATATTAAAAATATTGGTTTATATACAGCACATTCAATACAATTATTTGGGTGATGAGTTTCGAAATGTTTTAATAATAAGACCGCCACAGGACATATATTTTAGTTCAAAACAGCTTACGTAACAGATGTAGGAGTCAGTTGAAAGAGAAAAAGGTGTGGCTGGCAGGTGCGTCCGATTCAATTGCTGACGCCTACAGCGCTTTCCAATTTTACACTATTGTTCCAACCATAGTTCCAACACACGATAAATGTTACATGCTTCTTGATGACAGGCCTTTTTTTGTTTTTAGTGGGGAAATCCTTATAGGATATAGCTATAGTCTTTGGGTAAAAGTACTATACGTTCTACAGGCTTCTACAGACCAAGACTCCTATGTGTTCTGTTTTACCGGGGTTATGGGTGTTATAGGTAGATGGATTGCCTTGTGGGTTAATAACTCTAAACCTCGGACATTTAAGAGATACTATAAATCTAAAAGTTTGGCTATCTTTCCTGTTATAACTCCTGGATTCATAAAATTAAACGATATAATATGGTAATTTTTTATTTGGTTTCCACCTTTGGTTTTGTTATGTAGACTTACCCATACGGCCAAGTGTGGCAATGTATAAATTTTATTTGTGTTTCACAAATCTGCTATTAGTTGTATTAAATTGTACTTTAACATTAGAATTTAAGATTCTTAACGATCGTTATGAGTCGTATTGCGAAATAATGTTATGAAGTCTGTGGTAATTGAAAGTGTCTTCTATGATTAATGTTATAAAAAGACGCTTATAACGGTCATATTGTGTCAGCTGTTAATATGATATTCTATAGAAATTACAGAGATTGTACTATGAAGAAATAATATAGAATCTTACTTGCTAGTTTCCTCTTTTAAGTATTTTTCAATTTAAAATGTTTAAACTAACGTCTCATGTATAGTGACAAAGAAAGGTACAAGGATGCTGTAACCTTTTATCAGAAGAAACTATAGCCTTCCTACGTCTCTGTGCAATTTGGTCTTCTTTAATATATTAAACAATCCAGACCCACGGAGACACTAACTTCGAGTAAAATTAGGCTCGTGGGTCTAGATTTTTATGTCCTTACTAGGTATCTATATTTGGTCGCAATGTAACGAGAGAGTAATGAAAGTCTTTTTGTAATTAAAAGTGTAGTTATTCTATCCGAAATATAAAACCCAATATCTGCCTATTAATCTATAAAATGGTAAACATTACACAGACATTTATTCTTATCAGGCTCCTTATTATGTTATGTTTGTTTAACTACTATTTTAATTTAGTCTGTAATCTATTGTAGGATGGGTACCTACTTAATATAGCAATGCTACTGATGGTCGCACTGAATAGCACGTCAATTAATCCAGTAATACCCGATATTATTCTACCATAGTTCCAAGTAGTGTGATGAGTATAAGGTGAAAGATAAAAAACCAATTATTCTTGGGCTTAACACAGTGTGGCCTAATTACGTCGTTTACCGATAGATGGCGCGGTTCGCAAGAAACGCGATTCCACATAACGTTGCGGTAAAGACCGCAAATGTAGAGTAATGAAACGGGATGCTTCGGGTTAATGTATACACTTTAACAGGTTATCGGAATGAGCTTTTTTCAGTAATGTCCGAGCAATAAGCGAGTTCACTTAACGGTACACAACTCAGTGCACAATAAGGCATCTTAATTTGTACGCGCCTTAAATAGACAGCTCGTTGATGTGAAATTTAATTCAAGAAAAACATTCCGATGCTGTTAAAATTTAACTTTCTTCATTAGCAGTTTCAAAATGAACTCATTGAACTAAAATGTTAAGAAACGGTTGTTAATTTTTAATGTGTGCCGATAATTTTTTTATGAGAGGCTCGTCTTGTTTAGCTCGGTTAGCGTGAAGGGGAGCTGCTCTTTGAAGTTTTAATAGGTGTAAATTTTTGCAGAAATTCGAAGTTCATACTTCCATAATAGAGTTGTTAGGGGAGTTAAAAGTCTTTCGCGGCTGTATCGTAAAGTGTTAAGGGCGGGAGAATTGTTTGTGGCCGCTGAAATAAAATTTTTATTTACAATTTCGTTTAATATTAAATCTGACAGTCTTATGTAGTATTTATCAATTCAAAATTTAATAGATGAATACACTTTTGTAGTCTATTCATTTTGTTTATATATGAATGTGTCAAAACTAACAAAGAGGTAATGTTACGTTACAACCCATTGTTTTCCTTAGATAAATTTTTACCAGCTTTTCTGTTTTACGAGACCAATAAATACAAAAACAAAATCATTAATCATTAAAATCGGTGCTTTAATTTTTATGTTATTCGCTATCTATGTAATGACCTGTTTAATATTGAACTAAAGCTTTACTTAGCATATACCGAAATTATCTTAAGAAGCTTATTTAGCTTTATAAAAAATGTATTGAAAATTTTAATACAATAATGAATTTCGCAACAATAGGATTCAGCGAATCGACTGCTATATTTTTGTTGTAACATTAAAATAGTTGTTGGAAAATATAAGAAAATGTTTGAATATTCGAACGAGAAAAAGCAAATAGCCAATGGTTGGATTAATAATCACAAAGTACTTAGTTTCGGGTCGCTGCGTGTTTTGGAATAGCTAAAGAACAAACATTTTATTCGTTATGAGTCTTTGAACAATGATAAGGGTTCTTTCTATTTTTTTTTTATTTTCGCTATAGCCTAGATATACTCTAGCATAATAGTCATTATTTTTTTAATGCTAAAATGAGTATGGCAATCTTTTTAGCTGTTTTTAATTTTTAAAATTCGAATTTGTTTGCCATCACAATGTGCTTTGAAATTGGAATTTAGAGATGAGAGACATGTTGTAATGTCAAAACGGATGTTACCCTGCGTAAAAAACTGGCGCAAAAAAGTTTATGCGTTCCCTCCTAAAATTTTCATCATTAACTTTTTGTCAAAATTCCGGCAACTCTTCATCTAAAAATGTAAGCAGAGAGTATCAGGCGCCTCATTTGCTTGTCGATCACGATATAAAAATAAATTATAATAAAACGCAAGTCAATAAAGTCATTAGAAGCACAAGTTACATAATAATTGAAATAATATATTAAAAAAAAGAATAATGTCATAAGTTGATAGCCAATCTCCTAAGCAATGTAGGCGTAGCTATTTTATTCAAATCCAATAGAAATACTCATTATCATTTGAAGTCTGGGAATTTTACAATTTAAAATTTTACCAATACTAATTTAATAGCAATTATGATTACATACCTCCAAGTTGGTCAAGGCGAGATATTCGCAAGGAATCACTTGACAAAAACGCATTCAAATGCCAAGGCTTGGACTTCGATGCGTCTATTAAAATAGCTATAAGAACTCTTTCGAACATTCTCGACGTTTTTGAATAATAACAATGACGTCATTAGTACATGCGATTATAACCATTGATGACCACATAAGACGTATCCCATACTGTGATTATCTTTGACAATATGTCCAAATTTTAAATATGTACTTAATAGCTTTTTAATTAATACTTATTAATTACATGTTTAAAATGATTTTTAATACTACTTAAATATAAAATATATTTAGTTAGTCCATAGTTCTAGAGATGGCTTGGGTTCCAACAAACACAAATTCTTCGTCTTTATCTACATATTAGTATAAATTATTACGCGAGTCATAATAATAGTAAATTCTATGGTTCATTGCAACCGCAGAGACTTTGCAACAGCTTAACAAATAGATTTTGAAAGTTCCTTTCGATTTGTTAATTTTTAGCAACAAATCTAAGCTACGATCGTTACTTACTTTCAGACTTTGATTACTTTTACTTTTCTTTCTACAACTTCTGATAGTCTTGTTTGATTTATGAAAGTTTAAACCTAATAATAAGTTAATGCTGATAAAAGCTGGTACATCGCGATCTCTATTTTATATTTATAAATTTAAATAATACGCTAAGCCGTAATTGATTGAAATATTACCGTGGGTATAGTCATTTGACTATATAACCTTCATTTATTACAATATTATATTTAGGTAAGTTTATTTTATTAATATGTTTGTACCGACACTCAAAAATAGCTGGACCGATTTAATCTTTCTTCTTTTTGATGGTACTTTTTTGCTTGCGAAAATTTCAATTGTCTAGACGGATTAAGCTTTGACGCAAGGTTGCAATCGCAGTTTAAATGTTCCTTATTGAAATGGTTCGTTCGTGGACTCGCGACATGACGTCATCGTATTAGTGCAGTTAAAATAATAAATGTCTTAATGAAGTACCGTTTTGGATAAATCAAAAATCATTTGTATACGAATTCTTTATTATTGCGATTCACATCGCTATAACACTACTAGAGTGACACTGACAATAGGTAGTTTATAAAGTATTACCTAATATGATAGTTACGTTTGCCTGAAGACGACTTAGCATTCACCCTCCTAGTATCAAGTTTTTAGGTCAATTGACATTACAAGTATACATTCTATATATAAAATTCGCTTAACAAGCCCTTAATACGGCTCGTATCAGCTAGAACCCAACTGTATGTAAGTACATAATCATTTATGTCCATAATCGATGAACTAGCATTGAACAAACACCGCGAGTATTTAGAAAACATTCTAGTTCCGACTGCTCAGACGTTTCACACAGACCTAGTCGAGCGGATCGTTAGCTTTATAGTATATCGATATGAGATATTTCTAAGAAGATAGTACTACTTTTACATGCAAACTTTAATTTAGTTTACAAGGCTAAAATGTTTTAAATATAGGACTAGAATATCTATATAGTTACCGATTACTACATGTAGAAAATAACTTAGATAAAAAGTCAATCTTTATTCAACTAGGTTACATATAGTAACACTATTGAATCGTCATGGTATTACAAACATGGTAAAGGAACTAGCACCACTAGTTAGATTTCCCGAACTCTTCAAAACAGCAGAATGAATGAAATTAATTAATATTCACTATTTTGAGATACAAAATATATAAACAATGTCAAGTTTGTGATCTTGTGAGCTGAGAAATCTCTAGATATATTGAATCAATTGAAGGCCTTAAATTATATAAAAAGTATCAGATCATTAGTATAGTACGCGTCACGAATCTTTAGCGCTGAACGAAACCTGCGCAGAAGTCAAAAATAAGGTATCGAGGTAACGGCGCGGCGCGCGGGGCGCGTGATCGTCGGGTGCGCAAGCGTTGATTGGTTGTCCGAGTCGTGTTGTCTTTCTCGCACCAATACGTCAATTACAATTCTCGTCGAGGGCTAAACATAAATGACGCGTACTTTAAGTATATGTATAGTCTACATAAAACAAGACAATATTTTATATAATTTTCTTCACCTGAACCAGTCAAACGAAACCGGCGAAGTGAAACGTTAGCAATGCAGTAGATATAACATATATCTATGGAAACAAATGTTGGATTTGCGCTTTTACCGACCGAGGAAGCTCCCACATTTTATTGTTGCGATAAATTTTACGCCAGCTTCAGATTGCTTCGGAGATTTTTGTACTTCATCAGGGATCATGGTGAATTACGCTTCGAGCATTTAAGACGTATTGTATTGGTCATAGAATATAATATATAATAGTAACTGAAAAGATAATAAGAAAGATTATAACTGAAATGTGACTTCTGAATCTAGTATTCAAATAAAAAAAGTTTTAAACCATATTAGTAGAATACGTGTGCCATAATTTCATACTTATATATCTAACTAGCTGTGCCCCGTGATTTTACTCGTATTTAAGCATGTATTATACATACAAACCTTTATGAATCACTCTATCTGATAAAAAAACCGCATGCAAATCGGTTGCGTAGTTTTAAAGATTTAAGCTTATAAGGACAGACAGAAGAAATGTTTTATACTACGTAATGATTACAAAGTATTACGTATTTAAGTAATTTTAATAGAGTATTTTGTTAAGATTCCTTAGAAGTTGTCTCTATGTAAAATTAGAACTGAAAATGTAAGTATACTTACTCCTTGAAGCACAATAATGCCAAGTAATGCTTGGAATTGAACGTAGAACAAAGACATAGGTTGATAGGCTTAGAATAATGCATCGCAGACATAATTTCAACCCGTACTGAAACATAAATGAGTCTCGCCGCAAGCTGCTCTGTGCTGGTCATTAAATATTTAGTGATGTTTTTTGCTCTGTGCGAATTTGATGGTGAATTTTGCATTTGTGATTTATATACTTTTAAAGTACAGTAATTAGCAACAAGCTGAACAAATTGGGATTGTAAATTCTTTATACGTTTAACATAGGAGCCTCACTACCTAAAACATTTTAATATACGGAAACGCAAAAGACTTACTCACTTATATTAATAGATATTAATATGACTAGTTACTAACTGCTACTAACTACTAAGTATTTCTGTGTCTTGTTAGACAATGTAGGTATAAATGAGTACTACAGCTATTCTTTTTTAATTTTTGTTCCAAAGTTTTATTTATGTGAAGCTACCTACCGTTTTGTTACACAGATTTTTTTAAATTCATAGAAAATCATTATAGTTAATTCTTCGGGAAAAACTTCGATTTTGATAGTCCACTATGATATTAAATATCCTATTGAATTAATTTCAGAATTTTAAAATTGCTCCCTACTCATAATCACTTCGTTCTTTTATCAATTGAAACACTAAAATTTGTTTTTCGAAATGAATGGCATTTATAACTTCACTAGCTGTTGCTCGCGACTCCGTCCGCGTGGACTTTCATATAAACTTTGCCCCCCCCAAAGGGTTATAAGGGAACCCTTATAACCCTCCATCCTATATACTCCACCTTATACTCTCCATCTTTTCAACTAACTGTATGCCAAAAATCAGGTCGATTGATTGCTTAGCTACGGCGTGAAGGAAGGACAACAACAAACAAACAAACACACTTCCACATTTATAATATTAGTATGGATAGATACGTACCTCAATATTCTGAGCAATCACACTATATAATAATTTATTTGAAACTGGGAAATATATCAATATTTAGCCAATGCGGTCGGTAACAGCCATTGTGAACCATTTTTAATTGAATAATCTCGATAACAAAGTAAAATACGGCAAATATTTGTTCATATTTTATTGCTATTCTTTTGTATAAACAAAATATTCACAAAAATGTGACGGCCATGATTTATTTGAATAAACCGTGCATTAAAATGCAAACTAAAATTCAATTTATAAGCCCGTGATAGATTTGACACACACCAGTAACATTTGCACATCAGTTTATTCGAAATATACAAACCGTTTGCTGTATGAAAAATGCAGTTTTTGTGGTTGATTCCTATTTTTTATATAATTTTTTATACCAGCAGTAAGCGAATATTAAGCTCTAAAGCAGCCCCTTATAAATAAAAGCTCATATTGAATAGTTTAACAAAATATACAATAAATGAGATTGCTAGCTTCTAATATAGATGAACTATTATTATGGTAGCTAGAGAACAAGAGCATCTACTGTTGACAATACAATTTCGGGATCAGAACAATTTCTATATTTTGCTAAAAAATTCTTATATAATGACTATGTATATTTTATTGTATTTTCGTAAGAGTGATAAAACTTAACATTAAATCACGAAGCAATTAATATTCTGTGTAGTTAGTAGAAAAGGGCCTATCAGGATTTGAAGTTTAATCCTTCCGGGCTATAAGGGCTTCCTTTATATTTAAGCACAAGTATGTAACGACCGCTACTAATCCGCCGAGTTCTGGATCGCGCTTACGATATTTATTCGAGACAAGTATATATACAACTTCTTGA
Source organism: Eurema hecabe (assembly GCA_026213755.1). NCBI lineage: Eukaryota > Metazoa > Arthropoda > Insecta > Lepidoptera > Pieridae > Terias > Terias hecabe. The sequence goes on along the minus strand of JADANM010005075.1, from coordinate 2,255,699 downwards.
CATTGAGCCTTTGGGCTCTACCTTAATATTTGCACTAAATAAATCTGATTAGTTATATAAGAAATAAAAAAAATGGTTGTCACATTCGGCCAGACAACGGACAGACAGACACGACGAATCTACAAGGGTTCCGTTTTTTGTCATTTGGATACGGAACCTAAGAAAAGGATGAACCGATTTTAATGATTTTAACTTTTGTAGGTTTAACTTTATCCAAAGAATAACTCTTATAAAAAACTTATAAGAAATCGTAAAATTTTCAGTCATTTTAAAATTAGAAGCAACCGCGTCTATTCGCCGCGATTAATATCTAGATATTCCATTATATAAAATCATGTAAAATATTTGACAATGTATTAGAAGAAAGTTTCATTAAAACTGTTTAATAAAATTCGTTGAATGTTATACAAAGTTATTGCATAATTACAGTGCAAATGGCCGGCTTTCTCATTAGTTTTATGCAGGAACTTTAATAAAATTATAATAATGGCGACATAAATCGACTCTCTTGTAATTTGCTGTCATATTATGTTACTCGCTGCTCGAGATTTGAGATTAATTGATAAGGAGCTTGCGACCGCGTGTTTGTCTGCGTAAAATTAGTTTAACATAGTTTTACTCCTTATTTCATTCTTCCCTTACTTTATCAGACCCCTAATTCTCTTTTTACAGATCCTTTCCTATTGTCCTATTAAAGGTCGGCAACACATCTGATCGTTTCCCTTAAGACGAACCTCTTGATCAATAGCTTGCCATTAAAAATGGAAATTGGGCTAGTCATGTTTTACATTTGGGCAAATAAGTCAATTCAATTTGTTAGCCTATTATATATATTATATATTGGTATATAAATAAAAAAATAGAGTAAAATAAACCTAAGAGAAGAATAATGATATACATAGGAGGTAAACGTAGATTTTATAATATATTTACTTAATATAAACAGGCAAAGAGAATATAAATATCTAAGGCTTTATTTTATGGCGAACACGAAACACACAAATAGTTCTCGATAGAGTGGGAAATTAAAGAAAAACTTAGCGTGACACGCCATTATCAGAGAGAAAACACATTTATCTAATAGCTACAAAAAATATCACGCGAACTTTGCGAACGATGAGAAATAGATATCTTTTGTTTGTGTTATTTGCCGAACACAAACAATTAGGTAACATATGACGTTTCTTACCATCATTAGTTATTATAACAAAGAAGTGTAATAATTACCCTAATCTATATTTATAAAAATGAATTGCTGTTCGTTAGTGTCGCTAAAACTCGAGGACGGCCGAACTGAAACTTATCTTAGTTATGAAATTTTGTGAAAGTCTAGGGAAAGTTTAAAGGGTGAGAAAATTTCCAATAATTGCTTGTAAAACTATAAAAATAGCCCTTTTATTTATGTCATATAAACGTTTAACAGTCAATTATATATCTTATTACCTTAGCACAAAGTTCAAATTCGATTATATCTATCTAATACTCGTGCGAAGTCGGGGCGGTCTGCTATAGATATACATGTATATTATTATATATTTATTACATATTAGCAGCTCCCTGCGGTTTTAGATGCATTTATGCATGTATCTTACCCTTAAACCAAGACATCAATTTATCTTTAATCACGATATTTGTTAAAAAAACCGTACGAATATCGGTTGCGTAGTTTTAAAGATTCAAGCATGCTTACGAACAGACAAAAAGCGACTTTGTCTTATACTATGTCATGATTATAAACCATACAAGTATCAATATCTTAAACTAACAAAAACTCGCACTATTTTAAAACAAACATAAATAGTATTAAAACAATTTCAATGTCACACTGTGATCGCAAGAATATTATCGTTAAAGTCGGCGTATTTGAAACAGCGTGCGTCTATTATCATAACTGGTATAAACGCCTGTCAACTGCAGTGAAGGGAATGGAAAGATCAATGCATAGACTAGAAAACTAGATTGTCTATAAAAAGACATCCATGCGATCTCTCACAGAGAAAAATTTATCGATCAAACGAACTAATATACGTCGGTGATAAACTGAATGGCCTGTGTAATTTTATTGGTGCTGTATTAAATGTTCTCAAAACAAAATATAATTTTATATTTTTTATCTCTTATAAATGTTATAATTGAAATGAAAATATGTTTCTGAAGCTTTTTATTAAGCAGTTTGTATTTCTTAAGTATAGTAGTAGTTTATGAATTTATACTTTTCGGGAGAAGAGAGCTTATTGTTAATTTTCCTTGTGTTATTAAAACAAATGTTTTATTCATAAATATAGTTATCCAAAGTCATCGAATTTTGAAGGGTGTTCAAAGAACAATTTTTGTGCTATGGCAGACAACTTCGAAGGACGTTTACCTGATGGTAAACAACTGCTTCGACCCAATAATAGACACTAAGCTATGCGTCACGGATGTTTTGTTGGCCTTTTAAAAAAGTAAGAGACCAATGGCTGGAATATGACAATAGGGTAATATTTACTTAAAAATATATCCAACTGTTTAATAATTACAGTATTGAGTAAATTAATGTAATAAGAGATGTTATCTCCAATCTTGTTTTCAATTAAACACGAAATCTCCGCACACTCCACTATCGCTAGTTTGACAAGTTGTATTCAAACAATAACCAATTTAGTTTGGGAATTCCGTAAGTGACGAAGCTGCAACCATCAAGTTTCATACTAATATCACTGAACGGGGAACTTCACTTGAACTGAATTTATACACGTATTAAAGTTCTGTCGTGTATATGGGATCAACGATTTATCCATTACAACTTTGTCTGGGCAGGTGTTTATATTGAGTTAATTTTGCTGATTGATCTAGTTAAGCTTAATTGATAGGTGTGGACACTGTGAAGGTATGTAGGTTTAGGTCCGTGACGTTATCCCGTCTAAACATACTCTCAAGGAAACTCGGGTATTAGAATAAAAACATCTCGTAAGACATGTCATAAGGACACACGAACTTTAAGGCATATAATGTCCATTCGCTTTTTTTAAAAGCAACGCTTTTCAGTTAATGTTACCAAAATTATCTATCCTAATGTTTTAAATATAATATTTAATTTATTTCTTACCTTTTCATAGCTGATTGATCAAAAAGGCTGAATGTTTTGAATAAAAAAAAGGTATTTTTTTTTATACTGATTATTTCTATACATAACTAGCTACTCGCAGAATAATGTTCAAACATAAAATATTTTCTCCGTACCTTATCTCGGATAGTGACATGCGTTGAGGTGCAACGTTAAAAGTAGTGACAACGCAGTCGAGTTGTTCTTATTGTTCCTGAGATATTTCTATATTGATATTAAAAGTATGTAGTACGTGAGTTACTCTCAGATCATTTCATTATGATTAATAATTATTATAAATAAAGGATGAAAACTAAAATCTATAATCGAATAGCCAAATATTGGCATTTATACCTGCGAATAACGAAATAGAGGCATGTTTTTGAGAATGTTTGAGAAGAAATATTCTTTTTAATATTGGAAAATTCTTAATAAGAAGTAATCAAGGATTCATAAAAAAAATTGCCTTATTTGCTAGTTATAAGGATCACCAAATTAATATTTACTTAAAGATATAACATGAACACTATAGGCTGGTTAGGCCAAAATATTCTAAAATATTGACTTATTCCTCTCTACAAAGCCAAGCAATCCATACGAAACTAGACCACCTTTGAATATGCTAATACCTAGATGACAGTTTCTATCAGGAAATTCCTCTGTTTTGCCTTTCTATAAATATATTAAATTCCAATTTTATGATTCTTGGTTACTAAGAAATTTATTTATTTTGTCTTAAAGCTATATCGTGTCGGTTATATTTAATATGTGTATGTACATATTTCCTAAGTCTTGCGGGGATATAATGTCATCTAAAACTCATTTTAACAGAAATACATTCCTCATAAGATACCTATGGTTAAATAGTAGTATTTACTGTATAATAATAAACTTAGATCCGCCATACCATGTCATTTTTATAACCAATTTTCCACAACCGTAACAGTCCCTATCAATGCTATGCTACCAGCATTAAAAACGCTAAGCTCGTATAGTTAAATAAGTATGCATAGTAGAAGATCATTCATATAAAATTACAAGATCTAAAACTTTAGACAAGAGTTAGTAAAAGTGTAATGTCTAGAGTTAGTTCTCAGATACTGTGATAGTGAGAAGTGAGTTAAATTTGTAACGGGATCACGTCTCTGCAGATAAGCTCAAGGCATCGTCTAATAGTGGCTTTATCTGGTTTCTAATTAAAAATTAATCTAGCTACGTCGTTGACATTAAACTTCTATCCAAATATTTTATAGTTAAAGAGGTTAGATAATTTGGAGAATGCATTTTGAGGTTTGATTATTATTATATTCTATTTATGAATCATAGTCAAGTAGACTTCATATAATAATGACTATTTAAATCATCATGGGTTATATTACAAGACAGTTGTGTATCCTCGGTTCGGCTAAACTTCTTTACATAGGGAAAACGGCGAGTAAGTTCCATTTAAATATACTACTATCTTTTATAATAAATAGGTAGAAACTGCGACATTTCAATATGGTTGCTGTACTCTAATTTTCTTACAAAAAATCAATTTTTAAGGTTCGTCAAAATTTTTTTGACAAGCTAACAATTTAAATATGTTAATAGTATCATTTTGTGTGAGTTATTTTACACAGCAAATATGCCTAATGATCCCACGCTTGTTCCAGAACATTCTAACTTGCTCTATTTTGCTGGTAGAAAGTGAAAGACATTGTCTTGTAATAGATAGTACGTGAAAGGGCTAATAAGGGAACTGCGTCTAGGTTTGCGTGTGCGTCTGAAAACTTTCGCGATTGTGTAATTCGTTCTTATGCGAATAGTGGACTGAAGTAACCAATAAGCTTACTAGTTTTTTTTTGGTAAAAAGTTTTCATGTTAAACGTTATAATAATAATGAGATTTTGGTTCTCTTTCTTCGGATGACACCGTTGGGCTTAGCTTAAATTAATTACAGTAGTTCTTTTGTATGTCAGTTACGATCATTACAAAAACTTGAGTAATTTTAAAAAATGTATATAAAAATATTTTAAAGTTAGTTCTGAAATAACCATGACAATACTGTGACGATACTTTTAACTATATACCTAAACAAATATTGCAGTAGTTAAGGATCTAATAAGAAATCTCGTTTCATGACGAAGCTTCACGTTGGAAGTAATTATTATTCTGGGTAGATTATGTCCGCAAAAAGGAAATAACAACTCAATAAGTTTGTATATTACTAACATTACCCGATAAAGGTGATTAATAGCGTTCGTCGCATGTCGCGTAGGTTTTTAAGGAAATTGCTTTATGTTTGAAAAAGTTAGCGCGTTTTAACTTTATGAATTAAACCCCATAATTTGCGCTTGATAATTTTTATTGCATTGAGGTCATTGTGTACGCTTTAAATGGGCTCTTAAAGTTAATTGCACATCGACATATGGGGAAATTTTTTGTTAAATTCATCGATATTTTTATTAAAAGTACTGATAATATTAGTTTTATAAAATATCTGCTAAAAATAAAGTTTTATAGAGGCAAAATTTTTAAATTTCAGTGATTGATATTCGGAAAGTTAAATATGAAAAAAAAAATTATAATAAATTAGAATTTTTATTATTTAATAAGTAAGGATGTATGCATGTTTGTACTTTAGAAATAACTGAATGAATTTAGCTGAAATATGGCATACAGGTAGATCTTTTTTAAGTAAGAATAATACAGACATATCTTAGAGTAACACATAGCATACTTTTTCCGGATAAATATAATAACGCCAATTATCTTGTAAAAACCGCAGACGTCTAGTATAAATCGGATATAATAATTATTTAATAAAGCTTACAAAATAGTTAATTATTACTTATTATTTTTCCCTAGCATTCCAAATATAATCCTACTAATATTATAAAAGTGAAAGTTTGTGAGACTGTATGTATGAATGGATGTACGTTTGTTATTATTTCAGGCAAACACGGCTGGACAAATTTAGTTGAAATGTGGTATGCAGATAGGTGATAAGCCCTGGATTAACACATAGGATACTGTGCAACCCGGTATTGTTCCGGGAACAGGAACAACGCGGGTAAAACCGCGAGGCATTGTTAGTAACTTAAAAAAAGACTCACGAACTCTCGAATCTCACCCCGAACCTCAAAATTAATTGTATTATCAAAATCGATATTGCGTTTTTGTTCCACAATTAGCGAAGGGTGCGTGTCCGAACTGATAATTGCCTGATAACCCTTTGGGTTCAGTTTTGGCAATACGCCGACCGTAAAATTTACTTGAATATTGTATAATGGGCGCGTAATTACAGCTTACGAAAAATTTTTAAAACCTTCTTCGCCTTAAAAAGGTATTTAAAAGTATATAATATTCTTTAATAGTATATACTATTCTATCCCTTTTTTACCGCGTTTGTTATTCTTTCACGCAAAAACGGCTAAACCGATTTAGTTAAAAATTGGTATGTGGATAGGTGATACACTGGATTAACATAGGGATACTTTATATCCCGGTATTGCCCCAGAACAAGAACTACGCGGGTAAAACCGCGGGGAAGAGAGTACACGTTATGTTCTTCTTAGAAAGGTATTTATAAGCATATAATATGAGGGACTGGATTTATTACCTCTTTCTTCAAATCTTTAGTTCTAATTACGTTTTTATAGGCGAGGACAAATGAGGGAAGTGATACATCTATGTAATTATTATTGTTATACAATTAATAAAACATATTTAAAAAAAAGGGATAATATGAGAAAAAAATGAACAATCCAAAACATTAGCGTTACGAATTTATTAATAATTTTATAATATTACAAATTACCTTTTTAACTACTTTAATTTGAACTAATTTAATTATACTCACTACAATTATCAAATATATAATAATTTACGTATAAGTTCTATAAATGAATCGTTTATTGTTGAACATCAAGCTGTGGGGCATAATTATGTGGCTTTGTAACTCCATGATTGTAAAATTTAATTTCGCACAAACCTAAATGAGGCTCAAATGATGAATTAGGTATTTGTAGTGTTAGTGTTAATGAAGTTATATTGTTATATTGTTGATAGCATTCGGTCTATAGTGAAACATTTTTAGTTATAAACGTTAGTGTTTTAGATCTTTTAAATTGTATTCAAGTGTAGGAAAGCATATGTAGTATTGTCATAGTATGATATGTATTCAAAATAGAACGATTAATTAATGATCAAAGTGAAATATATCTTTAATCAACTAGGCTACATATAGTATACACATAGTAGTACTATACACAGTTCGCAGTAAAACTAAGGTTTGGCGAGGAACTTAAATTATATAAACAATTGTCACTTATTAAATTGTGCTCTTTGTTAAATAAATAAAAAATATTTGCGTCGTCAAACATCAATGATAATTATAATTTCATAAAGATCAAATGGTTAATTTATTATTAACTAATTATCTTGAATTCATATAATTGATGTTTAAATCCGGATATCTTGTATTAGAAACTCTAATAGCGGGAATATCAATTACAACGAATGGTCGGGGTCTTTGGGATGATGACGAGTCTATATGTAATCTCAAAATATATGTACATATACGTAATGTATTAGTATACATAAAGCGTAGGTGAAATACAAGTACAAAGTCCAAGAGGAATCGCTTGAAAGTGTCGTAGAAATGAAAAAACCTCCACTCGAACGTTACGACGTTCGTGCACATAAAAATAGACCGATTTTACACATAGCAGGCTCCTATACGGTATTTTATATGAGGGCGTAAAGAAATTCAATAAAATTTTAATGTCTGGCTACGAATCCGGCCTCCTTAATGCTCTTGTGACTTTAATTTTGAATTCCTTTGTAGGCCTTAACTTTACGTTATTTAGCTCAACAGTTAAAACAGTCCTTACTGCTCTTCCGTCTAAATTATTGAATTGGTTTTGATCTGATTGAGAGAGAAGAGATCTTTCTAGTTTTAAAGTTTTTTTTGTGCATTGGAAATTAAGAGATTTATTTACATACACATCACAGCCAAAAAAAATATTAAAGAGGTTGACAGTTTTGCACAGGGCTCAATCAGGTAAAGCCGCTAATCACATCTAGTATCCTTAAAAGTCCAATTCAATCGTTTTATTTACACGGAATACATTTTATTCGAGTGTTTTCAGCCAAAGCATAAAGCAGTGCTCCACAATTCATTTGCTTTGCTTTCTGCAAATGTTTTGACGTTATTCGTGCCATTTCATTAAACGATGTTTTTGTTCGGTGCAGAATTGAGCGCACTCCATATAATAGACTATTTTTTGCATTTTAGTATGATTTTTCTAGTACGCTGTAGTTTTTAGTTGGACTTACATGCTTTGCTTGGTGAAGGTTTCATACCTTTGTATGGACCGCTACTGATGACCCGAATACTGATTCGCACTTATATAACTTCACGACATGGCTGTCCAGTCAGGTGTTCGACTGTTAGAGTATCCTCCCTTTCGTATGGAGGAAAGTCATATTCCCTCTTATCAGAAACGGAAAAGTTGAACCCTTCTTCTTGGTTAATGGCAGTGCTGCGTTACCAAAATTTTGCCAATGTCTAGTTGTATATAGATAAAACAAGTTTGAGGGTCGATATTTGGCTGTGGCAATCAGCAACACGTGCTTCCAATACCACAGCCAAACACCGACCTCCAGTTGAATCCTTATTGGATCACTAATCGATCTGTCAAAAGCCTGTCTCAAATGTAGCTATACTTAAAATCCACGTTTCTGTCAAATTGTCTGTGGCGGTAAATATAAAAAAAAATGAAAGACGCAAAATGGTTTTATATAGCCCCTGTTGAAGTTTGAAGGATGAAATTTATCATCACCAATATATATTCAATATACTGATAAAAATCATAGGTTCAGCGAAGTAAGCATCCCCTTATCTTTGTGAATCGGCTCGGAAACTCGCAAAAATATAACGTTCAGTACAAATAACGTGAGTCTCATTTACAGTTATTCTTGTGGAAGGGAATTTATCGTTAATAATAACGTTTTTTGGTTATGATGTTAACTTATTTCCTTAATGTCTTATGTTCAAAGAAAAGTTATTTGTGTGGAAACCGTTTGATTTACTTAATATTAGCTATTAACAGGGGTTTCTCTTAAATTTTATGCATGACTATGAATATATCATTCGTATTTGTTAAACTAATCTTAAAATGCGTCAATATTTTAAATAGTTATTTATTAAAATAATGTATGATGTTTTTTTCGGAATAATGTAGTGTCGAATATACCAATAGGTATTCATATAAATAACTTTCCTCACCAATTTATAATTTTCATATAGCTTTGTTAGTCCGACTTCAGGCAAACTTTTCACATCTAAGCTATAGGACATATTCATTTAAAGTCTATGAAATAGAATAGAGGTTTTAAATAAATATACTCTTTATATCTTAGTTGACAGGCTATCGTTAAATTAGGTAGTTAGGTATTTATAAAAATAGAACTGTGTGTGTGTATGTTTGTGTGTGTGTGTGTTTTACTTATGTTCAAAAAGCATTATGTTATTACGAACATACGAATTGATATCTGGTTTTAAAAGTGAAATTCGTAGCCAACGCAAAAACCATTAGTTGATGAAAGAGTTTTCAGCTGACTTGCAGATTTCGGTTTTACGTCAATAATTGGAATGCATGTGGAACGTTATATAAATTTTATTATTTTTGAAAACTTTTTGTCACTCATATTTTTTAAATAATTCATGGCTTTTAACTTTGTAAAAGATACCTTGCAATTTACTAAATAGAAACTAGTTCTTTACATCTAAATGAGACATTGTAATGATCAAAGGAACTAAAAACAAAAAGGTCACTAAAAATTCCTAACCACAATGCACGTGTGACTATTTTGTTTCTAACAGATACATTTACCTTTTGTGAGATCTTTTCAAAGAGTGTATTGTTAAATGAGATTCGGTTACTGAAACTTGATGCTTGAAATTGAGACAAGTTGGATCGCGTTAGCTTTTCACGGTAGTTAGGTATATTTACCGGTGAGAACTCACTTAGAAGTGTGATTCCATTTACAAATATATAATAAACTAGCTGCTGCCCGCGATTCTGTCTGCGTGGACTTTCATATAAACTTTGGCACCCCCCCCTGCTAACCCTTTCTTTCCAGTTAAAAAGTAGCCTATGTTTTTCTCCATCTTTTCAACTATTTGAATGCCAAAAATCAGGTCGATTGATTGCTTAGCTACGGCGTGAAGAAAGGACAAACAAACAAACACACTTTCACATTGATAATATTAGTATAGACTAGTTGTACCTCGTGGTGTTACCCGCATGGTCCCCGTTCCCGGGGCAATACCGGGATATAAGGTATCCTATCTTTTAAGTTGAATCAAACTGTACACGGTGTGCAAATTTGATTTAAAATCGGTTCGGTAGTTTAGGAGTCAATTCCAGACAAACAACGTGTCACGTTATTTATTTAAATTATGATATTAGAAGATATACAAACTTATAAAATAAATAAATACATGGTATATGTATAAAAATAATGCGATTTTGCCTTTACATAATAAAAATATGTACACGACCTAGTGGTAGTGATGTAGAGAATATATTTATATTAATAAACCAAAGTATCTTTCTAAGTAAATAAGTATCTATCTGTCTCTGTGTATGCTTAGTTAGACCTTTAAAACTAGGTCATTGATAAATAAAATGATTCGTGAACTCAGTTTCAATATGTATATAAGTACGTGCAAAGCCGCGATGGGTCGCTAGTATATCACAAACAAAGCTAAACACAAGCTTGTAAGCGTTGTATTGCGTTATAATAACAAAGGTTTTTATAATACGGCGCGCTTATTGTAGCCGACAAGCTTTCGAAGAAACTTCCAGTTTGATAACGGTATACTCATCGAGTTTCCGAGAGAAAAACTGATATTTTCCCCCGATGAAATCTTAAGTTCGTACACATTCTTCTTCTGAAGGATTTAGTTTTTCATTTTAATGTATTTTTTTGTTAACAGTCTGGATTAAATTCTTTAGTTTTTTATTATTATCGTATAGACGTTTAGTAAATATCATTATACTAGCTGTGTCCCGCGGTTTTACCTGCGTAATTACCGTTCCTGGGGCAATACCGGGATGTAAGCTATCCTATCTTTTAAGTTGGATCAAACTGCACATGGTGTGCAATTTTATTATAATCGGCTAAGTGGATAAGGAGTTCATTGAGGACGAACATTGTGACAGGAGATTTATATATATTAAGACTAGTTGTGCCAGCGACTTCGCCCGCGTAGAAAAGTGACTTTGGGCAGCATTTTTGAAAATGCCTAACCCGCGCCAACAAACGTTCAGCAAATTCAACGTAATTCTTTAAATTGCCATAACTTTTTTATTTATCAACCGATTGACATGAATTAAACAATAAATGTTAAGGTGAAGCTTACCACAATATATAATTGAAAACCCCATCTAGATAGTATAAGCCGTTTCTGAGATTAGCGTGCATAAACAAACAGACAAACAGACAAAAATTCTAAAAATCATTGTTTTGGGTTCTATTGCGTTAATAAAGGTCTCCTGTAATATTTTTTTTCATATATCTTCCATGTACAGACAGCGACTCGTTACGTTTTTATTATATGTATAGATTAACTTCATGTTCGTAAGTAAGCTTTTAAAACACAGCAATTAATACGGCGTTAATGCTCCCGAGTTAGGGATTGTATTACATGAGTATGATACGCTACACTGATCTAGGATGTACATTAAGGTTAGCTTTCAAATGCCTAACATCTCATTAAAGATCCGATGTCAAATAAACCGCATTTAGATTTAACAAGGCTTGAGCTATCATCCATTTTATTTATGTATTTATTTACTAGCTGTTGAGCGCGACTCCGTCCGCCTGGACTTTCATATAAACTTTAACTCTTGTAGTAGTTTTAGCGTGATGAAAATACAGACAGACAGACAGACAGATTTACTTTCTCATTTATTATATTAGTATTGATTTATTTATTTATTAATACTTTGTTACATAATAATGCACAATTAATAATTATATTGATATTAACTAGTCATAATCTATTGTAATTAAGTAACTGGCGGCCTTATCACTAGAATGTGATTTCTTCCAGGCATCCATTGGAAAGAAATAGAACAGTTCAGAAATAGAAGTAAAGCGGGTGGCGAAATTCAACTTATAACTTAAAAACGTAATAAAGTCATACATATAGGTATACACATATACAAAAAATGTTGTGTTACATGTCAACCCTATAAGGTTTAAACGATATAGCGACTTGAGGAAAGTTTAATATAATTTTTGCCTATACTGGCAATGATAATTATCATTAATAATAAATACCAATATATAAAAAAATCAAATAGTACTAAGAGATTACACTAACAAAACAATATTAGATTCTAGTATGCGTATTATAATAGTATCTTGTATCATCTGATTCGATAGAAACCCAATCTTATTCTATGCATTCGAGAACAATCTTTGATTACGGACCACTTATATATTCAAAGCACAGGTTTATCAGTTTAAGCCATTGTTGTAGTTAATTGAAAACCACACAATATCTGCAATACATAGCTTATACGCCTTGTTCACGCTAAATAGGGTCGCAGTACTCATGTTCAGTACATTTTACATTTACTTAGGGCTTACGTAAATATTAGGAAATATAAGCCGATACATACATCTT
>JADANM010005075.1:2223076-2242916 GCA_026213755.1 Eurema hecabe | reverse complement strand
GCTTAACGAATACATAAAATAACTTATTAAAATATTTATGCATTCATTCAAACATAAATCTAATTACTCGTTTGTATCATTTCAGGCATACGACACTGAAACCCCGCGACCGAAGAAATGGTCTTCAAAGCTAAAATTGAACACTTCAGGGAGCAGCAAATCATCGGAAAAATCACCAGAAAGTCCACATTTGTACGGAACGATAAATGGAGGATCAGCTCTATCTAAATCAATGAAATATGCTGAAACTTGGCTATATGGGTCCGTAAGGACCCAGACTCCACCTTTGCGGCCAAGTGTTTTTGCAACTTATCCTGAACCATCAGGACCAGTCTTAATCAGTACTCCTCAAAAACCAACTCCGCATAACTATGCAGTAATACTATGTTCCTGTCCCGAATATCTAAATGGCACAAAGAAAAATAGCTCTACCAAAGTCAGTATCTGTAAGAAATGTAAAGGATCTCGCTTGCCTTTAACTATAACTGACAGTCCGCGTTTGCTTGTTGGTGGTACAGTAAGAGGCCCACAAGTCAGTCGCGAAGCTGGTTTATTAAGAGGAGGAACTGTTCGAGTGCAGAGTACTAAATCAAGACCTAGCATCCTAAAACCAAATGGCGAACCTGATCCATATGATTTAATGCGTCGAAGCCGTCTGGCTCCTCCTCATGAAACACGAATTGGAAGTCAATTTTCAACATCTCGTTCTCGTGCTAAAAGTATCAGTCCATGTCGTGTAAAAACCAAAAAGCCAATTCCAGAAGGCCTAAATAAAAATCGCAGTAAATCAGTTAGTCGCGTCAATGAAATATGGATTGATGAAGAAGAAAATACTGTCGTTGATACAAAAAAATCTATATTGTCTTGTGATATTAATCCCTATGATTTGATGAAATCATCCGGATCGAAATCAAATTTGGAAGTTGAATTTGATGATGACTTTAGTGAATCCTTTCACAATATTCAAAGAGGCAATAACAATCGTCTAACAAAATCAAAATTAGACTCAAACGTGAAAAACATAAGTGGGCAACGGATACGAGTATCAAACGAGTCTAAATCAAATATTGTTGATGAATTAACTGTATACGATCCTGTAAATTTTGATCTCAAAAACTATGATTTTAAATCAGCTGACATGGCGTCTGCATTATGTTTACCCAATATTAAGAATGAAAATCATAATAAATTAGGAACTTTAAGTAAGGCTAGTAGTAAGAAAATATTAAATACCACCTCAAATCGTACAAAGCAAAAAAGTGTATCTCCAAAACGTCCTCCCAGAAAACTACGAAGCATGAAAAACGACGATGACAGTGAAAGTGATAATCAACGTGTTTCTGAGAGAAACGTTAAAAAGCCTTCATTCAATGAAAATACTCGTTACTTAAAGAACAAAAATCAAAAAACAGACACAATAAAATCTATACTTAAAAAACCGAGGACCGATTTGGGTGTTAAAAATGACATATCCGATGATTCTTTTGAAAAGAAAAGTGTCATTCACTCACAGTTCTATCTTCCTAAGCCTAAAGATAAATGTCTCGTATCCTCTCAAAATATTTTGCAAAGAAAACGGGTTCAATTCCAAGTAGAGAGCGAAGAAACTAAGGTTATTTATACCGCAGAACTTAACTTACATGAAAATATTGTTAAGGAAAGCTTAGATAATGTCAATGTTGAAATTGAACAAGAAATAATTGCAGAGGGCGACGTTGTGAGTAACAATTTACAAGAAATAGCTCCAGAGAATCAAAATGTACAATTCGATAACCATGAATCTGCTACTGATAACTTAGAACCTCTGCTCTCACAGGATGTTATAAATCCAAATCAAATTAGCCCATTGCCATCTTTCAATACAGAAAATGTACAGAAAATTCAACTGGATTGTAAAATTGGAGGTAATATTTCAATTATATTTTTATTCATCACGATAAAATTGTATTCATAGTATTTTCTATGTTTTTTTATTCTGTCCTGTATTAAAAATATTAAATTTCTTTTTACAGATAAAAATGTCCCTAAAATACCATCACTACGACGGTCAGAGTCAGAAAGACTGACATCGACGATCACAGTAACGCCTCCAAAATTTTTAGACACTATGGCGTTGCGGCCAAAGTCTAAGCATGGTCACACAAGCCAAGTATTTCTAGAATCATTGACGGAAATTGATATTATGGATCAACAAAAACAAAGCTCAGAATTCACAAAATCTGTCGAAAGAAATACTGAAGCATTAAAATTTCAAAATGAAATGGATATTGGAAATCTAAGTGATAGTAGTGAAATCACAAGTAATGTCCTTAAAAACCTTAGAAATGGAATTTCAGCTTTACCAGAACCACCACCTAGATTGAAATCAAGATCCAAAAGACAAAATTACGTTAAAACTCGCTTTGTTCGTAATAATTCTACGAGCTCTACTAGTGATGAGTGGTCTGATACGAATGAGAGCGAGCAACGGACAGTGTTAAGAGTTAAGCAATATGATACAGAAGATATGAAAGAAACGTTGAAAGAATCATCAAAAACGTTAAAACTAAATGAGAGTGAGCCTCGAAAAACATCAATACAAATAAACGGCAATGAATGTTATTCCACAATGAACGTCAGTAATGATACACCAATTTACTTATCGTCAGTTGTTGTAAACGATGACTTTAATAACTCTTGCAATTCATATCAAACCGGCACTACTGTGACTATAAGCGTAGGGTCTCCAGAAAATAAAGTAAAAAAATCTAAGAGTCAAGTTTATATTGGAGCAATTTTTCCTGGAAAACCCAACCAAAACGATGAAAGTAATACATATGAAGAGTATTTTAATAATAGTTCGGCGAATGTTTCTAACAATAGTATATCTTCAATTTTGAGCGATCCTGTAGAAGCAGTAAAACGCAACTTAATCCCACATGTTTGCGGCAAAAAAGATGATATACCTGAACATTTAGATACAAATGACAGTCTTCAAAAGAAAACACAAGAAGGTGGAAATTTGGTTGCAAAACTGTTTGATGATCCTTTCTTTGCTCATTTAGCCGATGGCCTTGATTCAGATTTAGTGAAAAAACTGATCGAAAATTCATTAATTAAACTGCAAGAAACGAAAAACCAAGAAGAAAATGATAACAATAAGGTGACCATAGAAAAACTTATAGAAAGCTCGCTTATTACAATGAAAGAAGAAATAAACAGAAATGAAAGAAAAAACACTCAAGATTCTGAAAATAAAACTGATGACGTTGTTCAAGATAGTCACGCTACTGCTCCTGTTTACTCACAGAATGATGATAATATCTGCTCTGCTCCCTATGAAAGTATGGAGTATGAAAGCGGTGTGGCTGGAATTTTCTCAGACTTAGAACCAATGTCAGATTGTTATAATGCATCAGCGAGTGAACTATCAACAGAAGACGATACAAATTCGACAAGATCGAAATTCTATCAAATGTTGGTAGATGCAGCGATTTGCGATATAGAGACGGCAAACAATACCGATGATGATCATCATTATGAGTCAATTCGTTTAAATAGCGATCCAATCTACGAAGAAATTGGAGATATGCCACCGCCTCTTCCAATTAATCCTCCGCCTAATTCTCTCATGCTCCTAGATGACGAAAAACGTAGTGGTTCTCGTTCTATATTTGAAGGTGCCTCGAAGTATGATATCTTATCGTATTTAGTTGACGCTAAAGAAAGAGGTATTGATGATGAAGAAACATATATTACAAATTATGATAATACTTCAGAAACACA
Organism: Eurema hecabe; assembly: GCA_026213755.1. Classification (NCBI taxonomy): domain Eukaryota; kingdom Metazoa; phylum Arthropoda; class Insecta; order Lepidoptera; family Pieridae; genus Terias; species Terias hecabe. Next base: position 2,239,151 of record JADANM010005075.1, on the reverse strand, counting down.
GCCGATAATAAATAAAAGTAAAGAAAATAATATAGATAATGATATTAAGGCAATTAAAGGTGTTGAAAGAAACACGAGTCAAATATCAAATGCATCTGATTCGAGTGAGGATAATTCTTTGATCATCAATAATGAAAGTGTGGAAAAAGCACTGGTATGTAAGAAACCATCAGCAGAAATAGAAAGAAATGATTCTGGGGTTGGTTCGGAAACAAGTAAGTCGTCTAGGAGTAGGCTACAAGGAAAAATATCGCCTCGGAATTCCGTAAGCGATAAAGATACACCGATACACTTATGTGAAGATTGTGATACTGCAGTTGAAACTCAAATCACTGAACAAGGTAAATATCTAGTTTTCTTAACTATATTAAGTTTCTATGTGTTTATAGAAATAATAAGTAATTGCTATTTTTTAGGATCTATATACGCTCCGCTGGTGTGCCGAAAATGTGCTAAGAAACGGGCCGAGAGGAAAGAAATAATCACAGAAATTGTTGAAACAGAAGAGAAATATGGGCGTGACCTTCAGATTATTTTAGAAGAATTTTATAAGCCCATGCTAGTAGCTGGTCTACTTACGCAAGAACAATTAAGTGCTATATTCTTAAACGTAGAAGAACTTATCGATAACAATCAAGTGTTGTCTGAAAAATTAAGAGATGCGCTAGAAATTGCAGTTGAACAAGGAGACGAGGTATATATTATAATTAAAATAAATGAATTGATTAAAAAATAATGTTATGTACCCATGTAAGGATTGAAAAACTTAATCTGTAATATATTTGATTGTTTTCCAGGACTTACTGACGGTAAACGTTGGAAAGATTCTTCTGGAATGTTCAGGAATGTTGACAGCCTTCCAATCATACTGTGTGAAGCAAGCTGGTGCTGCATTGCTTCTAGCTGGCCTAGAAAAGGAAAAGGAGCTTCTAAGGATATTCTTACGCGTCTCTCAAATGGAAAATGCGGTGTTGAGAAGAATGAACCTTAATTCTTTTCTAATGGTATATATTTCTTATAGTTAGTTTTAGTAGTAACGCTGACACTGACTGTAAATTTTAGTTACTTTCTAATTCAAAGGTTGATGTAAAATTGTACTTCTTTTTTACTAGGTGCCCGTGCAACGCGTTACAAAGTACCCATTGCTCCTGTCTCGATTGTATCGCGCGACCGCGTCCTGCGCGTCAGAGCGGGAAGACGTCCGTAGTGCGCAGCGCTGTGTGGAGTCCCGACTGGAGGAGATCAACGCAGCGGCTGCGGCGGCGGCTGCGGCGGCTCGAGACGTCCCCCTTTGGCGACGCCTGGCCGCCGCTCGCCGCACCGCACATGACTTGCATGTCGCTGATATACGCTTGAGGAAGATGGCTGTTGACGTTCTGGATTGGAATCACGATGATGCTAGGTGGGTAGTAATTTGGTATAGTTCTTCCTATTTGATATAGATGTTGTGAACACAAGGTGGGCGAATCCTGTATGATTATTCATTTCTGTGTAAAGTTTTGAAGAAAAGTAATTGTAAGTAGGTACTTTTTGGTGTGTTGCAATCAGGATATATTTATTATCTATTTTATATATTCAGCGGAGGAACTATAAACATTTATGAATAAAAAAAAACAAAATCATATTATGTAATTGGAAAACTTTTGTTTTACCGCAAAACCTATAAAATGCGGGTTCAACATTTGCCAAATTGTAGCTCGGTATATTATGTTGCCGTTTGTAGATGGGATAAATTACCCCATTATTAGAATCATTGCGAGAGACAGGTCTAAGTTCTTGATGGAAGCGACGAAATCAAGTTGCTTTAACAACAGTGTAGTAAAACCACTGAAAAACGTTTTAATTTTTTAGCTGACGTATTATTATTGACTGATTCAAACCAGTGAAATGACGTCATCGTTCTGCTCCTTAATAAAAGATCCAATTTGATTTGATAAAGCAAATATATTTTAAAAAAGAATGATACAATATTTAGAACTTTATTCTTACATGGCAATAATAGTAACGGTTTATAAGCACTCGATATACACTTAACTATTTATAGGCGAATGTTTCACGAACGAAAACCCATACATTGTGATATGTGTGAAGCAAATTAGGCATAAAACTGGAATTCCTAAGGCGTTTGTAGCTTATAGCACTGTAATGTTAATCGCCGCTTTACTGGCTGTAACAGACGAGAATGCAATTCTCGGGGACTCTTTATTGCTTTAAAGCTACACAAATAAAGCAATTACACCTGTAATGAGGAAATGGCTTTGACTCGGGGATTCAGGACTTTTTTTTATTTTGGACGGGACTATTTAAACATACTGAGAATTAAAACAAGAATTAACTATATTTAGTACAATAATTTAAAAAGTTTTGCCCGCGAAGTTCTCGTCCCGTGTGAATTTCGGGAATTCCTTCCTTAGTGCACCTCTACAGTACCTAAGCTACATGTTTTCCAAATTTCATGTGCCTAAGTTTAGCCCTTTAGTCTGTGCGTTGATATGTCAGTGAGTCAGTTTCTCCTTTTATATTTTGTCTTACATTTGGTTAACCCTGAAAAAAAAATTCAAAGAGAAACGAATTTATTAACATTTATGGCCAAAGCCAAATAATGCGGTATCATCGAAATCAAGCTTGCTTTCTTATAAATTAAAATAGTTTTCGAACTATGACATATTATACATACTCAATACCTATATTTTATGGTGTTTTTTGAAGGTTCGCCATGGAAGGCAAGCTGCTGTTCACTCAACCCAACGACAACAACTGGCGCAAAGGTCGCACCATCAAACTGATGCCGATCAATGCTCTTTTGGTAACTAATGGAAAGGTAACTACTGTTCTACTACTAAACTACTGTTCATTTACTTTCTTCAACAGATTTCAATATGAATCTACTTTTTGTGAACTTGGTTTTATATGAGTTTATTCTCAATTTACTTGTTTATTTAATTCAAATAAAACTTAACAAAATATGTCGTTAAAAAGCATTACATAGTATTAAACAAAACAAAAATTGGTAATTATACAAAACAACGACGTAGATTCAAAAACGATTCTATTGGACTTAATTTGTTTGTTACACTTCAACTTAAGTAAGCAGATTTCGACGTTTTTTCAATATTAAAGTAAGTTCTGTTTACTCACAAATTAAGTTTCCGTAACAAATATATATCAGACGAACCTCGTGTTCAGTTGCCCTATATCAAAATATAAGAAGGCATATTCGTTATTATTTCGTTTCTAAATCTATTATCTATCTCTATCTAATAATATAACGCTAACGTTAACTATAAATAACGTTGTACTATGTTAAATAGCCTTTTAAAATAAATTATCTAAATTGAGGTTTTGAGTCAAAATAAACGTTATTTTTATGAACAGTTTTATGTAGCAATACTTTTGATCGCCTTATTCTAATGACGAAGTAATATAATAACCGCATAAATTTACATGTACCACCAAATTGTTTTCCACTAAAACCTTCCGGGAAATAGGTTGAACCTTAAAATGTAATCCTCATTTAGTAAACCGCACTCCCATCTCTGTCCATATAACGTTACAGGTCTAATGTGATCTTTCATTAAATCGCTTATCAACGATCTCGCTAATGAACCGAGTTCGTGTTGGTTATAATTTATCGTTGTGTCGACCAGAACAATGATAAGTGCACTAATGCTACAAGTTGCATTAGGTTTATGTATGTGGCTTGTGTACTATGTGATGAATCACTAGGAAACTGTTTGAACGAATCGATTGCGTTTTATTTCTATCATCATACATGTTATATCTTCTTTCCGCCTTTTAAACAGTTTTGAGTAATTTTGAATCATGACTGTCCATTGTGGAAGGTTTGCTTACCATCAGACGAACCTTCTATTCAGTTGCCCAGAATATATTATATTCCTAACTTCTCATAGTTGACAGTGACCTATAACTAATAACTTGATAAAAATAATTATCTTGATATGAATCTCTTACAAAATAATTACTTTTTCAGCCAACGAATACGCACAAAACGAACGAAATACGGGAAACGAGAGAGGCAAGAGATAGGGAAGCCCGCGAGAGGGAGGGAGAGGCACTATTTGCTCGCAGCGGAGTTAGAGAGGCCGCTCTTCTTCTGGTGAGGGAAAAAGCAGGGAGGTACACGCTGCAACGGGAGCCATTGTTCCTTGACCGCTGTGTGGTGGCCGCCGACCACGAACCGGAACACTTCTTTGAAGTTCATGAGATTACTACTAAGGATTCCTATATATTTAAGGTAGGTTTCGAAACATTTATAAAGATGTCAAATAAGATGTTTTAATTGTGTATAGGCTTGCACATAAAAATCTATCGTAATCAAATATACACTATTATTTTAACACAGGAATTTCACAAAGCAAAACAAATTTTACAATTCCAAAAGCTATTTCGGGAATAACATTATCCTGACCTCGACAAACGTCCACATAACGAAATAAATAGCGCCGGCGTCCATATGTCAATCTCAAATCCCATCTCCAATACGTTTCACCGTAAATTGGAGCTCAAACCCATAAGTCGATTCCAATGCACGTTACCTCGGCGAAAGCAAAGTCGCTCGCTATACATTCACTACGACCCATTGCACTCTGTGAACGGCGGTATGCGTTTGTTTAAAGCTGGTATTTTTGTTATCGAGTTTTTGGTATTACAATGTTTGTGTGAACTAGGCACGCATAAATGATTGATACGCTTTTATAGGGTGTTGGGTTCGTATGTTGATATTTGTTATATTTTTTTTAAACATGCTGTATAAGCACAAGTTCTTAAGTGCATGTCCATAATACGAGGAAGTTGATAGGAAATGGATATTACAATAATATTATGTGCATAGTTAATTATGTCTACAGAATCTACCTATCGAAATATTGCTGTCTGTTTCACAAAAAAGTGAAGAGCTATATTTAATTTTGCACATAAAAGACTTTTATGAACACTCTGTATAGGAATGCAGTGTTAACTCTGCTATTCGCAATAAAACAATGGCGGTGTTTTTCGTTTTTCAATTTCGTGGTGCAATTTTTGGAATTTCTAGTTCATTGCTGAGTAATTAAAGCAGTCTCATTTATGTTTTGATCTCGTGTGACGAAAATTTTCGATTATTGTGTGACGTTATTTAGTATCAGCTCTTAGTTATTATTTCGTTTTAATAAAATACTAAATGTCCATACTTTATTTTTTAATTGTCATATTTTTGTATATTACATATTTCATATTTATAGTATGAATATACCATAGAATAATAGCACCTAGAATCGCAGTATGAGCACGGAAAGTGAATACATTCCAACATAGACAATTTTGTCTACTTACATAGATCGACGCTGCAGTGCGTCGCATCAATATTCGTATGTTTTGTATAGATTTCAATTTTTCCACGTTTAAAGGGAAAAAAATTTTTATAGCAGCAACATTATCCTTTGGCTTGTGTGCGTGTCGTCAAGTATAAGAACGTGCTTTCGACACTTACGTACTTATATACAATGTTGGCTTCACTAACGGCGAATTATTTAGGGACTATGCATTATACGTCTATACGTGCTTCTTGTTGCTTGTTATTTAGTTCGTTAGTGTAATTTAATATATTATATATGTTCACAGGCCGATGAAAGCACGAGGACTCGAACGTGGTACCGGCAGTTGCAGTACCACGCTCAAGGTGCCGGCGCCTGGCGCAAGCGACGCAACGCGCTCGCCAATATCATGATCAACCCGATGTTAACAAGGAATTGATTATACAGCGTGTAGTTTTTTTGCCTTTACATTTTTTTGTCAAGTAAATTTTTATTGTCAGTTTTTAATGTTTATTTTTCGTGGTTTTAACATCAATATAACGATCAGTATATACAGATTGAGGAAGTATGAAATAATTTATATTAAATAGTCGATGTGAAAAGTGTTCTAATTTATGGTTTATAAGGTTAAATAAATTTGAGTTTTAAATTACAATTCATTTATACTAATAATGATTAGTTTTATTTTTCATGTAGATGAAGTGTTATTCTAAATCCGTTTGATTGTTTATTCAGTTCATATAAAATTTAACGAGAAAGTTATAAAAGCTCTGTTAAATGAACGCGCTCTTTATTCAAAAGGATAATTTTATTGCATTTGAACCCCACCTGATATTGAGATATTCAATCCATTTCCAATTCAAATGCGTTTGTAATTAAGTGCAAATTTGTGTAAAGCCTTTTGTTTCAGAAATAGTTATTTCAAATTGGTTTCTTTATTTACATACTATTTAATTCTTTAGAGATATTTTAACGTTATTTAAAAATTGCCCTATAATCTGTATATTTCTGTATTTAACGGTATTTCGTTGGTTAATTACATTAAATTCGTAAATAAAATGTAAGTTTAAGTTTCATTTAAACGTGTTGAGGTTTATATTCTAATTAAATAATAATGTACTTTTTCCTATAATTTTATGGAATTATTATTTGCCACTAGATAAGTTAGCGTTATACCAAAATTTAGTTTGCATTATTTCGTGCCCTAATATTTTAAACAGTTTAATTAAATGAAAATAAATGTAAATATTTTAATAATAGCTGTGATATCCTGACATAAAAAGCTAACTGTTACAAAATGTAACTGTTAAATAACTGTTATAATGTAACGAGTAACGATATCAAATATAGCTTCCTGACTAGTCGTAAGGTGTCTTGTATTTAAAAGAAACTAAAATGTTTAAAGGTAATTTGATTGTATAAATTATTGTATGTATTTTATTGTAAAACATGGCTTATTGTAGAGATCGGTTTTCGCCTTGAATGTTATTATTATTAATTATTAGTTGAAGAGATGGAAATAAATAAACTTATGAAATAAATATTGTTTTATTTTGATTCTTTAAGATCGGAGTGATTTGGTGTGATATGTTATGATGGCGAGCTTATATTAAGCGAATATATAAGTATTTAAAATACAATCAAAATTTTTGTACACATATTTCGTTACGTAAAATGTAAAAATTCATTAAATAAAAATGAAATCTCATTTAATAAAACGGCGATGAAATTCCTTGGAAACGTCACAACAAAGTTTGACATTATTTGATATACAAATATTATTTTGCATCGACATTAAAACTTATACGACAGTTGAAACGAGAAATTGTTAATTAGACAACTTGGATGGTTGATAACGCGATTAAATAACACGTGTTTTGTTTTGTATGAATAAGATAAACTATGTTAAAATATTCCATTCTTTCCTTAACTACTCTTCTTACTGACTTTTATCTTATTATAGGAGTCACCTCATAGAGAGCGATCATTCTTTCCGAGTATATTTTCAAGACTTATAATTTTAATAGCCTTTAGGTAGTTCGCATACAGAAGTAGGAATGTCAAAAGTAACACTATCAGAATTAGATAAAAATGGTATTGTAAAGAAAAACTGACTTGGAACGAAATGTCGTATATAATGTGGTAACCCGGTCTTCCGAACTGAAGTTTTTCTGGAAAGTTACTTACACAACTTGATTAATTGCAAATTTAAAAACTTTGGTCATCGTCCTATGTCCAACGAACAAGCGTCTTTTGCTCACCTACAACAATAAAGCATATGTATTAGTCTTAATATCACATGGAATACGATTACTAGAATTTTGGACATCACAATGTAAAACTGAAATTTCGTATGCTCTAAGTTCAAGTTATTAAACATTCAATATCAAAAGCGACATAGAAAATAATCCTCGACAACTTAGCGTCGGTAAACCTCGACTGTGGTTTAAACTTACCTACAGTTTCAACAGAATTAAGTTCCACCGAGTTTGTAACTTTCACAATGCCCTACTGTAGTATTGTAATTAACAATCTCGGCCAAACAAATATTTAATTGGTAAATATCGAAGTACTCAGAGATGCGAGTTCATGAACCTATTTTGAAAATTCTTAGACCTATAAAAAGGTACTATTGCGATTATATTTATAGCTTGCTTTACTGTTAATAACGTAAAAAAATAATACACATAGAAGAGAGGGCATATGAAGCGTTGGATTTTAACGTCCACGAGTTTTCATGGGTCATTTTTCACCAAGCGGTTCGCCTGATTGTTTGCCCCCTATATTAAACAAGAAATGAGCCAATGGCGAAACAGTATGGTATATAACTAGTAGTAGTAGTATAGAGTACTTATTGAAATCACATATTTCTTAATTTTATTTATAGCACATTAAGTTCAATTTCAACCCAATAATGCTTTGGTTCATGTATATGTTAAAAACAATAGTGATCCAGTTGTGTAGCACGTTACTTTTTGTAACATTTAATATAGACATAGAAAATTTAGCCCGAATGAAAACGTCAATAACGCATACTATGCGGATGAAAAAATTCGCTCAAACTGTTCACTAAAACAGTGGCAAGTTAGTTTTTCATTGGTCCACTGCAATAGTTTATTTTACGACGCAGTTAAATTCAAATTGCAACGAACTCTGCGACCTTTTATCGGACGAATAAAGAGGGATGTCTGTCGTAAAAATTATTTTATGTTCCCATTTAGACGTGGCTTGAGTGAAACAAAAGTTATGTGAGCTGGGTTATTCTGGAACGATTTTTAATAGACTAGGCGCGGATAACACTTGCGATGCAAACAAAATCAATAATATAAGGTGTTAATGTATGATTAATATCCCTTCGCGGAAAAGTCTGCGAAGATGACACCGACCGCTGCAGTAAGCCATGGTCTCTTCCCCGAAGTCCATGAGATTTCCTCACAAAAACTACATCATATTTTGTACTTATGATGCTAGTAAGGATTACGTAGCATGCATTATATCTAGAATCATGAAGGGGTAAAGGGATAAAAGGAGATTTAAGGAATTATTTTACTGGTGAAAAATTCCATTATTCCTTCGTGCTGAAAAACATAAAGGTAAAACTGAAAAACGTAGCTAATAGATTATAATAAGTTTGTCCTATATTTTTGAATGCTTGAAGAGGAAGCTAAATTATAAAATGCATGTATATGTTCGCTTGTAAAGCCAATGATCTGTTTAACACCAATACTGAAAGTATACCACCGTGCCTGACTAACATAAACGATGCTCATAAAGATGAATATCGCATATCATAAATGTAGAGTGCTCTATGTTCAGACATTACCGTAACCAAGTTCATGGATGCAAAAACGGTCCTTATCGACTTGTAATCCTATTAAAGTGATAATTCCGTTACGTCACTAGTATCTTGTTAATCTCTGGTAATGTCAGTTTGGGGAGTTTGTCGCCTAATCCCGTTAAAGTCACTTCTAATTAAAGTGTATACTTATAGATACTACCTCCTGTTCAGTTCTTAAATTAAATTATCTTTAAAACCCACCGTTATTATTTTTTTCTATACATCGTTATTAATTTCGTAGATTTGCAAGAATGCAACAGCTCATATAGCTGCATGCCGAATATAATTAACATAAATAATGACCAACATCCATTATACATACTATTATGATAAATGCGAAAGTATGTATCTCTGTCTGTCTGTTTCGCTTTCACGTCAAAACTACTAAACCCATTGTAATGTAATTTGATACACAGAAAGTCTAGAGCCTGAGAAAGGATATAGGCTACTACATTGAAAAAAGGGTTATAAGGGGGTTAATGCGGGATCAACGTTTATATGAAAGTCCACGCGTACGGAGTCGCGGGCAACAGCTGGTAATAAATATATAAGCAGTCTAATGTAATATAAACTGTAGATGAAACAATGACTCACAGCACGACATACAACTGCTTCTGAAAAAAGCAATTTTTAGGAAAAATTATTAATTGAATTAAATAGAAATACATTAAATAAAAATATCCTTATTGTACGTTATATGTAAAAGGATTTTTACAATTTAATCAACATCAATAGACGTCTTGAATTCAAATTCTTCATTCTTGACGATATAAACGATCCAACACACCGCTACTTATCTACATTTATACTCTCTTATATCGCAAACATAGTAGGAGGTATACGGAGTACAGACCCCTCGAACCTCACCTGCAGTAACTAAGTGTTCTCTTGAAATGCGAGTGCTTCAGATTTTTCTCAATGTGTTTACTTGAGGGAAGTTAATGCATACTTGAATTTTAAATTGTAACTGTAGTCACTTCATTGAATATTCTTATGAGCTCTGCCATTTTTAAGAACGCTTTTAACGTTTGATATTCATCCTTGAATGAATTTGATTTTAAAAGTGCTTCGAGTTATCGTTAAATACTGGTTATATCTTCGCAATGGCTTGTTCTGCGCGATTTAGTTGAGTTATGTTTGCAATCGGATTGTAATAATGCTTATTGAGTTTTGAACTTAATTATAGTAAGAAGATCTGCTATCAAGATAGTTAAACTTATATTTGGTTTGTTCAGACAATAAGTTTTAACAAATATAATTAAATTCTAATAAGTTCTGCTATGAAGATAGAAATACATTATATTTGGTCTGTGTAGTTAGAAAGTTTTAACACATACCTACATTTAAAATAATGAAGCGTAATTTAAATGACTAATTCCATGCCTCACCTTTTATTTATCTGATCTTGATATAGATACCCATTATCTATTAAAAAACAAACGTTTAATTTCCTGCACGTACAGGCAATACTTATTCAGTAACAAATACATAAAATTTATATACTTCTTTATTATTAGGGAGATTATCACAATTTTAAGAAAAATATCATATCGGTTGAAATAAACATTTTTCCATCACCAACAATAAAGAAAATTACTAAATACAAAGAAACATTAAACACAAAAGCTTCCTCGCAGTTTATCAAGATACAATCAGGCTTCTAGTTAACCCAGCAAATGAGGCACGCATTCAAAGAAAAGGTTCAAGCAACGATTGCAAGTCAAAGGTCTTTCAGGCACCAAATGATCCCAACCTTTTTAGGGACGCCTATGGGCGAAAGTAAAATGAGCTACTCTTGTATGGACGGTATAGAATCTAGATGAGTTCGTACAAGTTCACACGGTGTAGGAAGGGCTTTTGAATTTTGTATACGATTTTATTGTCAAAGGATTACTAAGAAATATATATTATAGACTACATAGAATAGATATTGCATTGAAACAGAAGACGATAATAAATATTTAAACAAAAGGTTTGACAATTATGATGTGCTTGATTTGTGAACATGCATATTATTTATAGCGAAATAACTTTTTCTCAAAAATTTAAGATTTATCAAATTGAATAAGTTTAATGTATAATAAGTAAAGAGAAACATGCATTCTAGTTAGTATATTTAAACTTGTTTAATAGACGTACTATATATATATATTAAGACATTGTTAAAGCTGAATAAAAAATGTATTTATTTATAAAGTACTTTCTTGCTTAAAAAACACACTTGATTTAGCAAATTATTACTTCTTGTAGATCTTTATTTATTTATTTATACAATTTATTATCACATCCATAGAAGTTATATCCACGGGCTCATGTTTATGGTTATGTGTATCTCGGAGTAAGACAGAATAGCTACAATCAAAGAGTGCGTGAGGCCGTAGGTTTTCCTCCATTCGTCTTACACTACGTCTCTTTGACGAACTCGTGAGTGCGGCCTCAAAAGTGTTTGAAGAAATTAGTCGTCTAACCGGCGACGCTGCGTTGACGCTTGAAAACGCTATTACTCGTAAAAGCGTAGTGGGATAGCGGCCTAAGAGCTTTCAGCTTTGGTCTCTATATGTGTGAAATGACAGGAGAGGGACAGTTTTTTTAGACTATTTCTTTTTCACAAAATAAAACTTAAACCAAAAACAAAAATAAGGAGATTTTTTTTACGGATACGTATTAATTTAAAAAAATTAGTTTGTTAAGTTGTTTAAAAAAAAAACATTGATTCATTCGTTTATATTTTTGCCTATCCCATTTATTACACATTTTTGCCTCAATACACTCTTAAAATTTGATTAAAATGTTGTGAAAAGTCTTAGGTTGATTCTGTAAATAAAACAAATAATCTGGATTACTTTAAAAGAAATACAGATAATTTGAAAAACATCTCAATAGTTTACAAACAACAAACATGAATATAATTGAATTAAACTTAAATAATAAGCGCTCTTCGGTTTCTGTATTGTAAAGTTTATCTCAAAACCATAAACTTTCTTGAGATAACGAAACGTAAAAGTATACTGCAGTGAAACCTTGTTAAAGTTCACTTAAAAAGATTGAAACGTCTATTATCTGGGTAAAATACATCAAGTATTTGTAATATTAATTGTTATAAAAAAGCCAAAAATATGTTAGCGTTTGTGAGTATAGGACTACTTTTGTTCAAAATTTTAACGTTTAATATAAAGGGTTAAATACAATATTCACAAAAAATGTAAAATCTTAATCGTATATTCTATTCTATTTCTTGTGTTTTATAATTTTATTCATTTTGCTTTTTTTCTTACATAAAAAAATGTTCTAGAAAGTTCCAGAATCTGTTGTATATGACGGCAGCACTGTTTTAGTTTAAATACGAAATGATAGTACGCAGCTCCAAAGTCTTCCTTCTAAAATAGATTATACACCGTCTTCCCTATGTTCCATAAGAAAAAGTTCTAGAAGGTTCCAGAAAACAATTACGCAGTGAAAAATCGACGGGCCCAGTGTCCGGCTGAGTGATTAGAGCGAGACGAATGGGCGCGTTGATGTGCTCCTAATTACGATCATAGATTAGACGACCGCTCGCGCTGGGAGCGCGGTTTGGGTCAGTACGAGCCGAAAATGTTCCCGATTCTATTGTTTCAGTTCGATTTAAATTGATCAGCTGGTTTAGCTGTAACTATACTACATAGTATAAAAAACGTCGCTTTCTTTGTCCCTAAATCCCTATGTATGCTTAAATCTTTAAAACTACCCAAACGATCTACAGAAATGGCGGCCAATGAATTAGAGTTTATTCTTTCCTCTTAAAATCAACCCAAAAGCTATTCGTTATAAAGAAGGATATAATAATATATATTATCATGTCAATCTTTGTAGACATTTTTTGGCAAACAATAAAGTTTTATGTATTAATAAAAATGCGTTTTACTCAGACTAAATCTGAACGCAGCTAATTACGTATATACAAATAATAATTCACAAAGACTAAGTTTATTACTCTCAGTGTCTCACACGATGAAATCCAATTATCGCGATTAATATAAAAGCAGAAATTTAATTAATTTGATCAATTAAATGAAACGTCGGGGAGATTGAAAAAGAATTCTACTCAGATACGAGTAATTCGTTCGCAATTCAAATCTCAAATAGAATATTAAGATGTCGTCAAGATAATTAATAGAGCCAACAAAATGTTAATTTATTTTTCTACGGTAATCTTAAGGGCTCAGATTGTTATGAGCCTGAGATATCGCTGTAATTTCGTTTATAATTAAAAAGTTCACCGCGTAAATTCTTATTTCATGTTGGAGGTTATTTTAATAAGACTTACTGTGACCTCTTATATAGTAGTTAAAAAAGGAAAAAAAAATCCATCGTTATTAAACAGATTCGATAAAATAATAATGCTTACGAACGGCGACGATATCACTCGAAAATAATTTCTTTCAGAAGTTATTTTATTAATAATTAAATGTATTAAAATTTAACACAATATAATTTGGCTAATAAGAATTTGTATTATAATGGAATTTGGATGCCAAGTATAGGATACAATTATTAGTGACAAGATCGTCAAATTTTTCTTGTATGCCAAGGACCTAATATCCTTTGTATGTGAAAACAAAGATCAAAAACAATCAAATTTTTCTAACACCGAAATGGTGAATGTTGCCAGTATAAAATATTAGAATAAATCTCAAAGCGCTAGTTAGCTCGAATATCTGGCAACAAACATAACTGGGTGAGCAGTGGCTTACTCACAAATCCTGCTGACTGCAGCAAACTACCATATTCTGGAAACAAGATATTGTATCGAGATTGAAACGATATCGAAACGATATTACATTTTAGTTATGGAAGATAATTGGCCTAATCTTAAATAATCAGTGATGCTGAACTGAAAATTTAAGCTTTCTATTTGTGGAACATTTATAACAATTGGGTACAAAAATAATGAATTCCTTTTACGGATCCCTCCACCACATCTCAGTGAAATATAGATACCTACAGAGTATGCGGATAAAACAGCGGTCCGCGGCTATTCTTAAATGGGTGCTTTTAAAAACTAGAGGTTCTTATGATGGAGTTGTAAAAAAACAGATTTGAAAATGTACAGTCACTATTATTGCAAAATGATAACGCTTTATTAATTAATACTACATATTTGAGTATTAAAAAGTAAAATCACATATTTTATGAGTTTTGAAGCAAAAAGGTTTTTAATTACCGCAAATATTTATAACTGTCTTATTTAAATTTAGAAACTGTCGAATATTTTAAGCATTTAAACATGGCGTCTCAGAATACGCGCGTGTTTCCGCCGACACCGCATTGCAGCAGACGGATTATCGCGACGACTTTTTTCAATTAACAAGCCCAACGCGACCAAGATTCACATCTAAACGTAATCTGTAATTAGCTACGACCTTTTAAAGCATCTTTAGAGATAATAATCTGGTAGGATTTTGTTGTGCCAACTCCACTTGGCGATTCGGTTTTTTGAGCGACGATTTCTTTAATCAGCTCTTAATGTGGAAAATAAATTGTTATACTTATAACTCATGAGTTTTAGTAATTATGCATCAATTATATAATATAATAGAATGTTATCATCAAATCTACCGAAAAAAGTGTTCCAAACAGCAGCGGCAGCACACATACATACAAGTCAAAACGAAAGGAAGAGAATAATGATAAAACCAAGAAGAAAAAAAGGGAGTTAGTTTTGTCAGTTGCGCGTGAATGCACCAAAAACCAATCATCGCAGGGTAGGACGTCCTAATTAGGATGTTTTTGCGTCTTCAAAATTTTGCGCTTATAACAAATCTTTTTAATATAATATCATTGTTCTACATTGGAATAGCTGCGCTCTTGTTAATTATAAAATAATCGCTCCTGTCAATTACAAAATAATAATATCATCAAACTATCGGTTTTAAATAGAATCATTAAAATTAATGATCAAATTGTTATTAACTACTGTTGCGCCATCTACAATATTTATTAAGTATTTTAAATTCTCAGTATATATTTTGTATAGTATGCTGCTTATGCGTTATGTGCGTAACCTTAATAAAGCAGCGACTACATTAATAAAACAATTAATTAAAATAGCTAAGCTTAGTGGCAAATTAAGCTGTAATAGTTCGCAATTTGTAGTTCAAAGCCCATACAGTTTCGAAATTTCCGCGTTTCTTCGTTGCACTTAATTAAATCTCTTAAGGGTACCTTCAATCCAATTTTGCCTTAGCACCTGCCGCCTCGCTAAGAAAATCGTTAACTGTTGCAATTTTCTTTGTTACGTGAACAATCTATATACAAAAATATATAAAACTGAATAGTCTTTTAAAGACGGATAATTATTACATTATAATGTATTATTTTTAGGACTATGATAGCTTAATGTGTTAAAGATTTTTTTATTTTTATATATATATTTTAAATATCACCAAGGAGTGTTTATATATCTATATTATATATAAAAATAGAAAGAAATAAAAATTCTGAAAACTAACATCAAAAGAACGATTGATCTTGTACAAATCTCATTTGGAAACTACAAACAACTTTACGACTTCGCAACGAAAATAATTTATAACAATGAAAGTATTTTAAATGAAATATTTGAGCTGCTCAACTTTGATTTATTTTTAAAAATTACTGACTTATATGACTTGAGGTCATTGCCCTTGTTTGTCCTGATATTCTTGTTTGAGTTTACTTAACTTCTTACCTAAGTAAGAACAACTTCTTGAAAATTAAAATTACTTTTTTGCTTAATACTATTACCACTTAGCACTTTCAATTATTTAATGTGAAGAAAAAAAATAAGATCGTACAGGAGTTATAGACGTCACATTTAAACTTGGAAAGTACCTAGAAATTATTACCATTAATTAATAGAAATAGATACTTTTATATTTTTCGCGTTTCTGGTACTAGGGACCATCTC
>JADANM010005075.1:2209415-2222976 GCA_026213755.1 Eurema hecabe | reverse complement strand
GAAAATATAAAATAATAAAATCGTACATACATAGATAGAATAAATAGCAGTTAGAAAAGTCCATAAAAATTATGTTTTTAGATTACTACCAAACATTTTTTGATTGTTATAGATATTTTACATATCACCAAGGAGTGTTTATATATCTATATTATATATACAAATAGAAAGAAATAAAAATTCTGAAAACTAACATCAAAAGAACGATTGATCTTGTACAAATCTCATTTGGAAACTACAAACAACTTTACGACTTCGCAACGAAAATAATTTATAACAATGAAAGTATTTTAAATGAAATATTTGAGCTGCTCAACTTTGATTTATTTTTAAAAATTACTGACTTATTTGACTTGAGGTCATGGCCCCTGTTTGTCCTGATATTCTTGATTGAGTTTACTTATAAGATCGTACAGGAGTTATAGACGTCACATTTAAACTTGGAAAATTAAGTACCTAGAAATTATTACCATTACTTAATCGAAATAGATACCTTTATATTTTTCGCGTTTCTGGTACTGGGGACCATCATCGTCTCACAATGTCTCTAAATAATTACATCGCAAACATAATTTATCTTTTCAAGCGACAATATTATTGCGAAAACATGTAACTTTAAATGGAGTGTGGAATTAAAGATGTCTACCTTTCTCCGGGTGACGTGGATAAATCGAACATTCTAGTGTTCTCACCTGCAACGACATAAGAAGTATATTAAAGGACACCTAAACGATCTTCTTTTGAAATTGGGTGATCCGTTATGTTGCTAGGGGTACCTTTTGTTAGGATTGGTTATTTGATTGTTAAAAACAAAATATAAAGTTGGTGGTAACATTTAGGTAGGATTTCATCGATATATATATGAATCCTCGTTGGTTTGGTACCGTTTCGAATCTACTAATACTAGATCATCTTGTGGTATTACTAATGTGAAAACAATTTAGATTCCCGAGTCAATACCGAAATCAAAATTACTTACTACTACTTACTTACTCTTAAATGTTAATTCGAGTCTAATTCTGTATGCTAAACTTGAACTAAATCCGGTCAGCAGTTTTCGCGTGAGATAGTAACAAGATACTAGTTGGCAGTCAACCACAGTGCGATTTAAAAGGAACTTTTTGCCACGTACAACTACCTCGTGGAATCAGCTCTCTACGACTTGGGGTGCTGCAAGAAGAGAGCGTACATCTTTTTAAAGGTCGGCAACCCACTCCAGAGTTGTCAAGCCCTGCGAGTGTTCATGGGCGGCGATGACCACTTACCACCAGGTGGTTCGCCTGCTCGTTTGTCCCCCATGTTATAAAAAAAATTCTAACCTACATTATCAAAATTATGAAGAAATCTCTTTTCACTTTTAACCACGATATTGGATGTTAGAGTCTATTTCTTAACACGGAAAATAAAAAAACGCAAAAACGCAATCGGGTAATGCCGTTGAACACAGTTACATCTCTATATTTTTCAGTACTGAGAACATTCAATCTTTCAATATCTCTAACACAAGAGAAAAGTATTTCACCCAAACAATACATTCACGTATCTAAGATCCATTCTTGTAGGGTTTTTTAGCATTTATAATCGGTCCCAAATGGCTACGACACATGCCATCAATCACTGTCGGCTGAGACCAATACCCTTAAGCTTAGCTCACCTGTGCTAATGAATCCATCAACTATACGAAGCTTTTTAAATTATGGTGAAGAAAGACTAGAATATGTAGGTAAGGTGCCTCATTAATACAATATAATTTTGATGCTCGAGGAAGACAATAAAGACATAAAAACAAAAATGTTTCACTTGGTCTTTTCATGCACTAACATACTATCTACGAGATAAGTGAGATTGTATGATAAATACTAAATTGATATTGTAGTTTTTGGAAAAGACCTTAATAAATATAGATACAATATACATTAGGTGTGTTCGGTACTTGTTATGTTGTAGCATTCATTGCTTGATGCATTGATTAATGCACTGAGTTATGAATCGCGTTTATGATTTTTTTTTCAAACTGGAAAATAAATAGTTGTCCGATTTAACCATTGAGATGGTTGACTAATCAATTATCTGAATTGTTGTCGTTCTATTTCATGGTTCCCAAAATCCGTCTTGCTTCACAGTGTCATTAGCAGCTTAAAATATCCACGAAATAGGTACTAATACATAACTCTTAAATTCAAACAAATCACAATCTGCGCTGCAACGTCTTAATGCCGTGAAATTAATAACACTAATATTTCTCAATAAAATCCAACGAAAGCCCTGGTAATTACTCCCATAATCATTAGCTGTAACAAATATTCTCACAAATTAATTACAATTTGGTTGTAAATGTTTCGGTTTTTAGTTCGAACGATCGCTGTAATGGGCCATGGCTTAGACCCTTGTAATTTTCTCATTTCAATAGCTTTCAACCGACATTGTAATTAAAGAAAGAATAAGTTTATTTCGCTAATGAAAAGTGTTACAATTATTGTGTTAGTGATCGCGTGAGATTGAAATTTATAGTGTTTCAACAAAGACTGCTATAATAATGTGTTTATGCATTTTGATTTGACAAACATATTTGTTTAAGCGCTAGAAATGAAAGTCTTATAAATAAAAGTGTGTGCGCGCGTGTGTGTGTGCATAATTATTATTATAAGGTTTTTTATTTAAACCAATTAAATATTAAGTAGAATAGTTGTCAATACTTACTTGTAACTATTCCTTGAAAATGTTCATAATCACTTTTAGCGATAAGTGCGCAATTCCATAAAATAATTATATTTAAAAAATTACTTATAGGCATGTTTATTATTCATACTCACGGTCGATGTATGGTCAAGACCATAACGTTTCTTCTGTTTATTAGGTTAGTAAGATTGTGGTGGAACATTTGTAAATTATTTGCATTCAATTGCAGAAATAGTTTTCGCAAAGATTACCAAACCTCATCGGAGACACATTTGACCCCTTTATATAATTAGTATTAAAAGATATCTCGAGAGCAAACTCGTGTAACAATTTTCTGAGTTCCAATCAATCAATTCGCTACGCTCTCTACGTTCTGGTGGAGGATTTAAAGAAATTTGTTATTACTCCCGACTCGGTTTGATTATCATATTTTTGTACCTCCCTTCTTATTTTTCCCCAGCGATTTTCTTCCAGCTATTTGCATATTGAATTTCGATATAGTGTTCAAATTTATTACTATACTTTGAATATTGAATTGTGTTATTTTAGAGGTCTATAGAGAATTTATTTCTTATGTCTACGAAATATTGCCGCGGAATATTGTTCCACTGAAACGTTTTTAGATGGCAGAAAAGTAAATACAAATTGTCCTGACAACTCTTTTATTGCTGCCTAAATTTCAATTTGCTTACTAGTGGAACATCGGCAGAAATAGGCTGTTATTTTTTTGTTATAGCTTCTAAAAAAACTGACGGGGGCATTTGTTTTTGGATCTGTTTTTTTTAACTTTGGAAAGTAATATGTTTGACAAAAGTATTTGAAGTAATCTACACTAATATTATAAAGGCGTGTGAGTGTGTATCTTTATTATTCCCCCCCCGCCTTACAGCTGGAGCGATTATAATAAATTTTGTATGAAATTAGCTTACTTAAATAATACATTTATACTTAACACTATAAAACTGAGGAGTTTATTTGAATTGAACAGTTCATTATTTACGCACATGTTCTTTAAAATATTATATTCTTTTATAAACTTTTTTATAATAATAGAAATCGACGGCGCGGCGACGAAGCCGCGAGCAACAGTTACTATGATATATGAAGAGACAAGCACATATATTTATTTAACATGTATTCATTTCGCAATCATAAAGTAATTCCCTAGTTATTGCTTTCACAAGTAAGTATGAACGCAAACAGAAATTTAGTTCGCAAACTCAGAAAGCGAACGTCGTTTTAAAATATTTTATGTCAACACACTGCGCTCGTAAATGTTGCCTTAACTGTGCATTTAATATAAACAAAATAAAACTTCACTGAAAAATAACCTTATACAACTTTTAAACTATCGGAGCTGAATCGTTCATTAAGTAGCAGCAACATTATCACCCTATTTACGATATACTTAAGCGCATAAACCTCGCCCTGTACACCAATAACTAACTAGCAGAGTAATACCTTAGTGTCTTTTAAATAAACTGCAATCGTAACTCAAATTGTCCCGGTGGAGTTACGCGGTTTTTCCGTAGTAGGATTTGCGAGATAGGCGGTGTTACCTGAATTTACAGAGTTCCGCTAATCACCGCTGGGTAAACAAAAAGCCGAAGGTTTTT
This sequence comes from Eurema hecabe, assembly GCA_026213755.1. NCBI lineage: Eukaryota > Metazoa > Arthropoda > Insecta > Lepidoptera > Pieridae > Terias > Terias hecabe. Next base: position 2,218,681 of record JADANM010005075.1, on the reverse strand, counting down.
GCGGCGTCAGTTAACAACGTTGGAGCCGCGCCAACTGCTGGTTCCAAACGCTTATAGCCCAACAATCGAGCTTATGGCGAATAAACGTTTCTGTTTCACTAGAGCTATGCCGCTGTCTTTTACTGAATGAGGTAGGTAATGTTGAATGGTGTAGTTGGCTTCCTATGAAGTTTGATATGAAAGTAATGATACGAGGTCAGTGGAGGAACGCTAAGGAGTTTTAATCGGTAGTGTGACGAGTGACCCACATATCACCTCCCCCTGGGTATTTTTAGAGATCCTCCCGAAAAACATACAGGTACATGCCAAATTTGAACCTAATCTATTCAGTAGTTTTCACAAACAAACATACGCACAAAGTTGAAACGTACATGTGACGTTTCAACAGCGTTTATAATATTGCAAAGAATTTTGTTTTTAAGTATTCCGAGTTAATGTCACAAAATATTAGCGAGCGCGCAAACAAGTGAGAAAACTTCAACAAACGTATGAGCTTAAATGAGACTGAAATTATGTCGCGGTTGGCTATATTAAAAAACTTTTTGGTTTGAAAGTCGGGCCTGTTCGTTTCTATTGCGATCACACTCCACTTTCATAAAATATGAAAAAAGTTTAAGGACCCTATTTGTAGAAACGTTTACGGGAAAGGCAAATTTTACCGTTTTAATATATTATGTTTCGCACGCTTTTCTAGAACGATATTTTATCCGGTTGATACCTCATTTCGTTGTTGTTTAACGGTTGTTTTGTTTAGTTTTGATAATGTTTTCCCGTTTGCAAATTGGATACTGAAATCCAATTAATAAATGGCCAACCACAGTGCATTTTCACTAAATAAGGTGTCGCCTTAGATATTTAAAGATTTCGATTAGAACATTAAAATTGTGTATATATTTTAAATTGCACTTAGGTCACAAACGTATTACATTGGTCATGTTTGCCTGCTAACAGGAATTACCTAAGCTTTGGTTATTTCCAGGAAAAACCAAATTAACCAATCTACAATATACGAGATGTTGCAGATACTTGACTACATTTCAATAGAATAACTGTCTTATTAGATAATTCATTATCATTATTATTATTATCTAATAAAACAGTTATTTTATTGAGTAACTAATCAATTGAACAATAATTACGAGAAAAATATTCAATTTTTGTTATAACATTATTAAAAATCTGATGAAGTGTACAACGAACAGGAATTACTAATAGATGAACTCAAAGGCCACCTTCAGAAAAAAGCAAACGAAATATTTCAGCGATGTGATAGTTTATATACTTAGATATACTAAATTCTTATCGATTTAGCCTTATCTATTTATTAATATTTATTATGAATATAACACAACATTTAACTAAAATATCAAGAGATCGTTTTCACCGCATAGAAGCTACTGGTATCGCAAAGCAAACTGTATTGAATTGCCATAGAATTCGGTCCACAGTTTCGTCGGAATGGGTACACAATTCCTTAGCGGATATTAGAGTATCCCTCACCGCGAGTCCTTTGATGTACGACCCTCGCCCGCTCGCAATGTCGCCTATTTCTTACCGGATCGCCAAATGGACATGAATTTATTTCGTGCAATTCGACCTTGTGCAAGCATTGTTTGTTGCGGAATGGAGAATTCATATATTCTTTTCTGAGAAATTTTGGCTTGTTCAAATGTAATACTTATATCTATATAAAATGATCAGTACGTGAAACAATCGAGTGAGTTTTAGAAATTTAATATCTATCTATAGGTAGATGTAGCACTGAAGTTATTATTAAAAAATTAATCGTTTAATTTATTTTTCGTTACATTATTTCGATTGAAAATGCATTACTATTTATTTCTCAGAATTGATCGTAGCCAAATGAATGAAGTGTCGATTGACATTTTGTTTACTGCAATTGTTAATAAGTTTAATACTATTACTAGTTACAGTGTTTATTTAGAAAACTTTGTTACCGTAGTATTTATTACTCACCGTAGATTTTTATACTAGCTTTTTCATTTCTATTGTGGTATAATCAAGATTAAAGTTACTACTATCAACCCGCCGCATTTTTCCCCCGACAACCAAAATTTTGGTGTCCAAATTTAGCTCTCTAATTGCCATAACTTGGCTTGACGCAGTTGAAATTACAACGTATTTATTTCAGTCTCCGAGAGTAAACACGAGTGACAGTGAAAAAGAAGTGGCCGTGTGAAACAAACGACACAACTGTTTATTAAAGCCTTGTAACTGTGGCTGACTATGTGTTCTTGTATGTGTGTATCGTTGACGTTTTAATCCTCACTCTCTCTCTTTTTTCTAAAAAAAGAAGTGTATCTCGTTTTGTGCTAGAGTTTTGTTACTAGTCTTAACAGGATCTGGGTTATTCTAATCTTTAAGAACTGGCATCGGTCTTACCTAGGGAAGACGATTTCGATCTTCAAAGGATTATTAGATCGGATCTTTGCTTATGAGTAGGTGAGATCGAGATCCAATATGTTAAAAGCTGCTGTAGTTCAAAATATGTATTGATGTCTATTCAAAGCCAAATCGAATTTCAGTACAAAATTTAATTGGGTAAAGACGAATTTTAAAGAATACTATGTTTTGTTTATTTTGCTAGTAAACTAAGAATTAAGATAATATAGGTTATATTGAAATACCTCAAAACAAATTGTCCGATCTTTAGCTATGAAATTAAATATCTAGGTCGGCTATAATAATTGAGTTCTGACCCTTAGGGCCTATTACAATATACGATAGTGTCAAAGTTCTCAAGGGATAAAGGCGTTACAATTGGCGGTTCATAAATTGTACACATGACGGTAAATTAATTCGTTAATTGAAATATCATTGTATGGATTTTCAATTTGTGAATGAATATTTTAAAAACAAAAATTAGATAAACCTACAAACAATGTGATTTATTTTCAGTTCTTTGAATTCGAAGATTGAAGACATAAAATACTGTATATATTATAATCATTGTTACTAACACTAATGAGTCCATGTTACTTGTAATTTAATTTTATATAAAAAATAAATAAAATAAATCGTTGACTAGCTAAACCTCGCGGTCTTATTGAAATATTTAATAAAAATAATGTGCCTGTATTTTAGCCAAATCCTTCGAGTAATTTTTACATGAACGAGAAACAAACTTTCGATTTTACAGTATTATTATTTTACAGTATGATTTGTTCTTATACCGGAGGGCGAGCTGGCGCGTCATCTGATGGTACGTGATCAGCGCCGCCTAAAAGCACTTGCGTTGTTACGAGTGTATTACCAACCTTACCTGTGTATATGGTATAAACTAAACATATTAGAATTTACTTCGAACAACCGACTCCCATTCACATAACATTAGGAAACACTATCACATGTAACCAGTAGCGAAAATAAGAATGTATTTTGCACTATTCTTCGCCACAACATTGGATTGCAGCATCGCTAAACGTTCAGCCGTTAGCCTAACGAAGCGTTAACGAACAGATAATAGTCGGGCTCCTATTTATGTTTCCTAATGTAACGGAGAGTATTGTTAATAGATTAGGGCCTGGCAGCCGGCCAGGGCTTAGTACTTACTATGTAAACTCGTTCCTTAGTATCGTGCTTCTAAACAATTGTATATCTAATTGCTGTTGTTAGTTGGTTAATTGGGTGAGTGCGTGTATGTGTAAACTTACCTTTACGTTATTTAAAAGAAAGAGAATAAACTTTTATCACAGAAGACATAACACAAGACAGCAATCAAATAACCAATACATAAAAAGACAAAAGAAGACGAAAAGACAAGACAATATGTTATTCTTCAAAAGAGACTTAGCATACTACGTTCATATAAAGATGAACTATGTAATAAACTACAAAATATATCGTCTATAAGATAAAAAGGGAATGCAATTAAAATCGTATTACTATCTAGCTCAATCGCTATCCAATAAGTACACCCAGTGAACTGTGATAACTAGACAACATTTAGATTGTATATATTAGCTATATTATATTTAAAACAAGATATCTGTTCGAGTGATTAATGACAAAAAAGACTAGATATGTATATGATTAAACAGTATGGGGATACTATTTTCCATGGGGATAATCCCATGAGGACTTTAATGCATTTGCAAAACTCATAAAGTTGGACTCATGGTCACATTAGCACGCAATCCCCTGGCTGTTTTCTTACCATAACATATTAAGAAAATGAACATGTGAAAAAGACACACTACCCTTTTTAAATGAGTCTTAAGGGAAGGCCTCAATTTTTGCTATGAATAATTATGGTCATAATATATTTGAGCAACCCTATTAATTTCGTTGCTTGTGCATAAGCATTTAAAGCATGTTCAAGAACTCGAATTCAATACTGTAGCTAGGATATATCTAAGTGTGAGAACTGAATTTCACAAGTAATACCCAATTTAGAGAAGTGGTCAGTCAACCTGTAGAATTTAGGATTATTGGACTAAAGTCTGTTGCCAATTGTATCTGGACTTAGTAATTGTTCTGTCTGAAGCAACTGCTGCTACAATAGACTGATATCGTCTTATGGGTGCTTAACTTGGTTTATAGAGTGAATATAGCACGTTACGTAACCGAAGATACACGGAGGCGATCCAAAAACAATCAATTGCTATTGATTGCTAAACTATTCTAATATCGTCTGCGTAATATATTCTTGTCCTTACATGAAGGTTTAACAACAGTCAGAATTATAAAAATATGTAAAGAGAAATAAAGCATATCTACCCACCTTATCTACCGCTGATATATATCATATCATCCTAATAATAGTATATAAGTTACTAATAATCAGAAATCCGCTAGGATAAAAAGAGACCAAGTTTGAGCAGCTTGTAAAACGTCTTGCAGTCCCAAAGTCGCAGCCAATAAACCGTAGTGTACCAATTGGCCATAATTCGGGAACATCAGTTACCTATTCCCCAAAAGTACAACTTTTTCATTCTTTACGATCGCTGTAAAAGCGCCTTTTAAATTTTATTCCAACTTGAATTGCGTCGCTTTTTCAGTCATTTTTTACACAACATTAAGTCCGCTTTATACTTCTGTTTACGGTGGAGTTAAAATGTCCGACAATTGTTGTATCGCGTAACAAGCTTGAAACTCTGCGGTTTTAGTTTGAAAGACACGATAGTGGGCTATTATTCGTAATATATGGAGAAAAATGGCGGCGCTTTTTCTATTCGGAAACGTCATTTGAACCCGTTTATCTTGGGATGTATTTATTGCTATGGATTTAACCTCTATTGTAATCATTTCTTTGTGTTCTGCGCTATTTGCATAGTCATTGTCATACTTTTTTCTCATCAAATAAAGAGTCTTCCATGAGTAAGGCTAATAAAAAATATGGCTCAAATATGAAAAGCTACGTCGATTATTCTCAAGTAAATTTCTCAATTCATTATTTTAGTTCTAAGAAATAATTTCTTATATAAAACTCGATTCAAACTTCACACAAAAGCTGCTATTAAACCTCAGTTACGGGTAATGGATATTTGAGCTCGAATTGTAGAAAAATCGAAGGTTCTCGACGGTTTGATAACGCAATGTACGGTAAGTGCAGACTGCGGCCAAGTGAGCCACTCATATTCTCTTATTGCAAATGACTTCTCGAGTGGAGATGGCTATATAATATGAACACTGGTATGGGTGGAAGGCACTAAATTTCGCCTTTTGATTGCTGATTTTAGTGGATTCAAACGATCTTTGAAATTGCATTCGAGTCAGTCAAATCTCAAGTGTAATATTTTTAGTATATCTTTAGCACTAGTATTTATTGTTTGGTCGAAAAATTAACTGCTATTGCAGTGAGAGTGTGTTGCATTGAATACGTTTGTAGGTTCCTATTCTATATCTATCTAAATTCTAGTATAATTAAAAGGATATCTTATAAAGAACCCTCTAATAACCAAGTAATAATTCTTACTTTTTTGTGTTTTTAGGAAATTTGGTTTTTATTTATATTTATTGACTCATATCAAGATTGTTATATTATTAATTTCTAGATACTTAGTCAGATATCTAGAAATTCATCGAAAATAAAGGGACGATTAAACTGCTTTTTAAATTTGGCTGTAAAAAGGATCTTTAGTGTGTGTGCATATGTTTGTGTGTCTGTGTGAATTATAAGGAAAAAATTAAAATAAAATACTTTGTTTGGAATTAAAGTTTTTTATTAAAGGAATATTGTCAATAATCTTATGGCACATCACTTACAGCAACGATTGTCTATTTTATAAAAACAAGCTTCGCTTAATACCTTACGACTTTTAAACTCTTATATTTATTGACTTAGTAGCTCATACAACGTTGTTTTTTAAATTAAAAATAACATCATATTGGAAATATCAGAATAAGTACTTTGTATAATATTTTATTCATAGCCCATAATTTCAGTAGGTATTAATTTAAAAAAAGGCACAACTAAGTAAAAAAATTAAATATAAATCACTGTTATTATATTATCATAAAAATAAAGAATGTTTCATATTTAGCTAGGCGCACCCCGCGGTTCCGGACATGTTCGTTCAAGTAGCTTTTATATAAAAAAAGAATTAATCTTACTCGTATTTTGAATAAACGTATCTTCTATAAAGAAATTTCAGCTTTATAATGCATAATAAAACAATGATTGAAATGATTGGACAAGTATTTATATTTTAATAGAATCTTCTTGTTAAATAACGTACTTCAACAGAAAGTTTTCTGAGTATTTTAAATTCAAACTGAAAACCGTTGAAATACGTCCGCATTGTCTGAGAAATCAGTCTCGGTAAGTCGTTGGATAGTGCAGACCTCTCTGAGACAACCTTACGTTGCTCAGATAATAATTAGCACAATTTAAAACTTTAAGTTTCCTTTGAATACTAAACATGAACAATTATCATTAAATTTGTGACGTCAGAGCTTATACGTCACTACGTACTAATTGTTCATGTTTAGTATTATATATATTAAAGAGTGCTTATATATAGTATTATATATTAAAGAGTGCTTTAAAAGCCCTTCTGATGCGCTTCCTGCGTAATATACTAGTATAAATATTTTATTGTTAGATAAAATAAATGTTTAGACTTTAAAACGTATGACTTGACGTTAAATAATCGCTATATTTACAATTTAATCAAATTTATAATAATACTTGAATACAGTATAAATAAAACTAAGGATTTATAATATTATGGTCTCGCTTTGACGTGTGTCGGGTTCGTCTTCTTGTCCTGAAAAATAACAAAAGTATTTTTACATAAAAAATACAATGATACTGGAGACTTTCAAGAATCAAGCAAATAACCCAAATAGGAACGAAATAATATCAAAATTGGGAGAATTTAATAAAAATAATATGCCTTAATGTATGCATAACGTTAATTTGTGTGACCCGATTCTTTTTAATAGATTTGTTTAGTAAATGATTTCTTTCAATGTTTAATAGCAACAAACCATATAAACACTTACACCATTATAATACTAAAAACCTTGAACATTATAAAAATCTAAATCTCCTATGTTTACATTAGAAAGAAGAAAGTTTAAATAGATTTTTGTTATAGGTACGATTTTTTACTGGACCAAACATCTTTGAATTCTGTTACCGGATTAATGCTACTCTATCTCAAGTGGCAAATAAAACTATGATTCTAATAAATCTCTACTTTATAGTTAAATCAAAACTTTATAACACAATGATATTCGTAATAAAATATTGCATGTGAAACCAACCAAAGATAGGTATATTTAAATTTTTATTCGTCACAGCGCGAATTGAAAACCGTCAATTCGCTATAAAACGTGAGTTTTCGCTTCACTAAAATGGTACGTTCGAAATAATTATTCACGGACATAATTATTTATTGAAACTGATCACCGAAAATAATGCAGCACTGTTATAAATTAGCTATATTCGGGTTTACGTGAGTGAACATGTATTTGCGGTTCGGACCACAATCTCATTACGTATTGAACCGACAAATCAGATAATTGCTACTTAACGTACTTTGTTACAACATATGAAACGTTTAATCAATTAAGTGTTGTGTAATCGTTGCTTGTTATTTAAATTATTTCATGTTTACAAGTTAGTTGTATTGCACTGTAGCTACGGGTCACGTGTGATCGGAAATGTGTAAGAGCTTCTGCCTAGCTGATTATTTTGACTGTATTTGTATATAAAGCAAATAAAGGGATCGTTAGAGTCATTTAAGTTCGAAAAACATTAAAACCAATTTTAACATATTTTGTATCAACTATGATATCAATATCACATAATAGAACTCTATAGTACTGTAACTCTGTAGCTTTTAAAGGTGGATACTATTATGTGATATTGTTTGTAAATTATTTTAAAATTTTTTGATGAATGTTGTCTCACTGAAAGTAGCTTTGAAAATAAGATATATTTAATTAGGTACATATAATATATTTTCGTTATTAACGAAGTAATAGGCCCTCGAATGAAATAATGTTTTAAATATTTGTCAACTTTATTAGTATAATTCAACATTTAAAATTTTCTGTCTAATTCTCTTTGTTTATAGTAGCTTACGATACTAATCAGTTAAATTTCATTCCAAATAGTATGATTTTCCATGAATTGGGCTTATTTCAGTATCAAGAGTGTGTCACAGGTATAAAGGCGTACAGCGAGATCTGAAATCTCTTTGACGCGGTCGCAGTATGGAGATTCGTCACTCGAGCTGCGTATTCATTGCTATCGACCATATCTATGGTTGTATGTCAGGAATATACTTCGTTTTAATATCTTTAGGTGGAGTGGACGATGATTTGAGTTGGTTTGGTTGGTGTTAATATTATTTGTATTTTATTATGAATTGTGTTATGTATTCTTAATACCCTAAGAAGATTATGCCTAATATCGATTTTAATATTCTATCTATGTGAGATGATTTTTTTTGAAGAGAACATTACTAATGAGGTTGGTATCCCCTCCCCTTGGTTCTAAGTAAGAAGCCCTAATTTACAGTTCGATCACTTCAAACCTTAATTTTAAATAAAGCCTCTATTCTCATAAAAAATTGACTAAAACAATTCGACATCTATTGGAAAACTAAATGCAAATTTAAGACTTCAAAATACCTATAACTTTTTCTGCAAGCAAACATATGTATTAAAGATAATTTTACGAGTAATATTGATTCAATCTGATATCAAAATACTTACTGATGCGCGCTTCTGGGGACCATGTGACCTCTGGAAGTCGCCTCAACACACAGCACTATCAATTTCTTGTCACA
>JADANM010005075.1:2162536-2199804 GCA_026213755.1 Eurema hecabe | reverse complement strand
GCTTGCGAGGTCAATAAGTCTACAAATATGAATCGGAGTCCAATTTCTATCAACAAATATTTGTATTGGACACAAATGCTGGACACGGCGCATATTGAACCCGTACATTTTCGCTCGCACTTTATTCAAATGTGTGTATAAATAGAAACCATTGTTGATTGAAGTGGAAAGTTAGCCGGTTTAATTTAGCGGTTAGGTAGTGCGTTATTGACAGCTTGTGTTTGTGTTGTACAAATGTTGACGTAATTTTGATTCGTGCATACATTATAAAGGCGTAGAATAAATTCTGATCGAAATGATTGTGTGATTCATGGAGTATAACTTATTCAGTTGGGCTAACCTTATCCAGCGTATATATAGATATTATGAAACTCATAAAGAGTAAAGTAATAAGGGCCCGCCAATAAAACAAAAGAGATGATTTAAACCAATCAATTTTAAACTAGTAATACAAATATATATTCGAAGGGCTAACTAACTAACTATTTTAAGAGGTGTTAAATTTCCTAAACGTAAAAATATAATAAAATCTTCTTTACACATTTAGGCCTTGCTTGTGCTTCCTTTGGTAAACGCGTGTATTCTTATATATCTCTTATTGTTGTTAGCACGTCAATTGAGGCCCGATTAGACTATGCGACTTGCGCCGTCTGAAGCGACCGGGCTGAATGTGCGATTGTGTGCGTTGACATACTCGTAAGCACACGCGGTACCATGAATGAGATCATTCACAGAGGCGGCCTCACTAACACATACACACATTAAGACACTTCTGAATGTGACTATGTGTAGGTTAAGCATTTATCTAAGTTCACATATAATAAATACTCACGTAAGCCCCGTCGTCAATAGAAGCCTTGGTGGGTAGTGTGGGCGAGCGCGGGTACACGGGCCGGTACGTCGTGTGGGACGCGCGCGGGCTGGGGCCACTGTATATTGAGCCCACCTGCCGGGGAATTGCTCTTGTTATGGAGTTCTATTTAATTTTGACTACTACTAGTCCTACTAATGTATGTATGGATATGTTTGTTATTTTTTCACACAAAAACGGCTAGACCGATTTAGGTGAAATTTGCGGGTAAAACCGCGGGGCGCAGCTAGAACAATATATTTCTCTTGCTGAAATTATAATATGATGTAAATAAGAAAATAATAATTTAGGTGGGCACATATCTGTGCAACTAGACCAACAACAAATTAGACCATTTAATTATCTGTAGTGAGCGAATCTTATGTACAGAGTAGTCATATACACTAGATTAAATAATATATATTTTAATACGTAAATTTCATTAAAATCCATCCAACAGCCCTTACAACAATTACAAGCATCAACAATACTTACAAACGTAAAGACACTGAATCTTAACAATAATATCTTATTTAAGTATAAATTACTAAAGTATGAATCTTATTATAAAATTGCTAAGAAAAAAATCACTTACAACGACATACTGCCATCCGTTCTCGACCCGCACGAGTAGCACATTTTCTTCAAGAACGTAGGCCAGCGTGCCCACGGGCGTGGAAGTTGTTCTCTTCATACATTTCAAATAAATTAATTATTTATCACATAAAAAACAAATAATTCAAATTAAAAATACAGTACATATTTAGAAAAGAGTGCATCGAACGTGACGTCACAAGGAGCACTACTCTCAACGCAATCGTCATCGATATCGAAAAGTTTTGAATATCGCCTACCGAGTTATGAAACTTAAGCTAATATAAGAAAAAATCCAATTGAACATCTTATTGTTGTCAAAATTATTGAATTTTATTTTGATTCGAAGTCGTTCACTACTAATTAATTCAATAATAAGATGTTAAAGTTGATTATAATGTTTTTAATAATGTCGGCTTCTGATCTAATTCGTACGGTGTTAAGAATTATAGAACAAAGTAAAATGTTTTGTTCTGTAATTCTTAACACCGTTAATGATTTGTTCTTTTTTTTATTTAAAGATTTCTTAATAATGTTTCAATACACAGATGCAATAAAACAAAACACAATATGAAGATATTTCTTATTAACACTTCCCTTAAAAGTTTTATCATTAAGTTAATTTACAACAAAAAGTGATATTAATTGAGACCTTATAAATAGTAAACTAAAAAATCCTTACAATAAATTACTGCAGTAAACTTCAGTATTTACGTCTAACTAAAAAGTTTTTTTAGAATTTCATAACTTTTTTTAATCCTCATTCATACCAGCACCTATAAATAGGTACACATTAATGCTTACTTAAATAACAGAAACAAACTTGTTCTAATTATAAAATATGAAGTAAGAAGCTTTTGACGCTCGCTGGATGTCCGCAAATAAGCCGTTTAAAGCCTCGCCACTAATCTCTTGTACTTAGAAATAAAACCTTATTTCTAAGAAATACGAGGAATTTTAATAATAACCTTTAACAGGGCGAGACTGGAATTTGCCATTTTATATGTTAAATACTATTAGTAACTATTACTTCGTATGTACTTATTTTATGTTCTTAAAAAATTTATATTTAATTGAGAATAAATGTCTTAGATAAGCTTTGTAGCCACCCCCACTCAACCGCCGATTTCTGAATCGCGCTTACGATATTTGTTTGAGATTTTGCATATACGAGTATACAATTAATCGACGTCAAACTTTTGATTTAGGGGAGTAACTATTACTATTTCCTCATCTGAACCCTTAAAATTTTTTAGACAAGATAAAGCAATAATCCATACTAATATTATAAATGCGAAAGTAACTCTGTCTGTCTATCTTACCATTTCGCTAAAACTACTCAACCGATTAGAACGAAATGTATACATATGGTCTAGAGCCTTTAAACGAACAGAGGCTACATATTAACTGGAAAAAAGCGTTAAAAGGGGAGGAAGGGGGGCGTCAAAGTTTTCTGAAAGTCCACGCGGACGGAGTCGCAGGCAACAGCTAGTGTAACAATAAAAATGTTATAAAAAAAAACTGGAAGACTAGCTCCTTTAGCATTGTCTAATAATGTTTATTTTTTATACATACATATAATTGTTGTTACTTGTTAGTATATGTACTACATTAATATTAAATGTCCGTGTGTGTTTGTGTGTGCTTTATGTGTGGATTGTCAGTGAGTTGTGTGTGTTTGTGTGTGTATTAAAGGTGACTTGGCTTTATGTTAAAACATTTTCGAGAATCTTCTCCGTCGAAGCGTAATCGAGCTTCTGAATCCAGTGGTGGATATACTTTTTGAATTTATTTTTCGTGTAGTTAATGTTATTTTATATAGTTATAAATAATAGTGATAGTTTACCTTTAAGAGCGCGACGCCAGACTTAGCGATGTATGTGGCGGACATTCGCACTTCCTCCTCGTCGTTTAGAAAATCTCCTGAAAAGTTTTTCTCGTTATTAAAAGGTGATTTTCACGACCGCTTGGCTCAGTGGTAGCTATACTGTCTTCTAGGTGAAGGGTCACGGGTTCGATATCCACAGTGGTAAAAAAGATTTGTAATTTACATTGTTGTTGTTATAAAGTGTGTTTTTATGTAATTTATGCTTTATCTTCTCTAACTTACTAAGCGTGAGTCTAGATGGCGCTGTATTGAAAATAAGTGTCCAGATGTATTATTACAATTATTTTTTTTTTTTTAGTAAGTTCATTTTGAATTCTACTAAAATAAATTTTGTGATTATATAGTATATGTATGTATGTTTGTTATTCTTTCACGCAAAATGGGCTGGGCCGATTTAGTTGAAATTTGGTATGTAGATAGTCGATACCCTGGATTTATATCCCGGCATTTCCCCAGGAACGGGAATTAAATGAGTAGAACCGCGGAGCACAGTTAGTTTGTATTAATATACCTTTGTAGTTGACTGTACATGAAATTTGAATTCTTTTATTACGTAACAGCACCGACCTGATTGAATGAAGTTTTCAAAATTTGATATCGAATTTCCTATAATGCTTCCAGGTTCTCCCTTAGGGCCCGTGACTGATACGCCTGGAGTCCCCGGAGGCCCCGGGGGCCCCGGAGGACCCGGAGGCCCTGGAGGCCCCGGGACTGAAGAACTAGAACTGTCGCAAGTGCCAGGTGCTCCAGGTGTACCAGCTGCTCCTGGAGGCCCTGCCTCGCCTCTTTCACCTTTCAGCTAAGAAATTAAATATTAGAAAAATTAAAAAACAAAATACCTAATTCTGGATTTTAAAAAAAGGATAATAGGTTTAGACGTCTGATTTTATTTTCCTGAAGCTACTTTTTAGCTTTGTCCAAAGAATGTGCCTCGTTTTTCTAACTATCATAGTATAAAATATACAAAAGTAAATATAAATTAAATGATAGTTGTAGACATTCACTTTAGTTTTTTATTCTCTTTAAGTTACTTTAGTTTTCTAAGATTCTTCTAAAATTATTAGTTAGATTTAAGATTCCATCAAGTGTATGAATATCTCAAAATACCTTTTCGTAGTCTATAACAGGCGTTTCACCTTTTTCTCCTTTCATCCCCGCGGTACCGTTGTTGCCTTTCGGCCCACTTGCACCCTGAAAAATAAGTTTATATATATTTATTCATTATTTTAAACATATAGGTACAACGACAACTATAAGTAAATGGCGGTTTTATTACTGTTGAATGATTTCCCGGAAACCAGGACATACTCAAACAAAAAATTTGCAAATAAACGGGAAAGCACAGAAGTGTATTTTTTAAATCCGTTCTGGTACCATTTAAATACACAAAACGTGTAACAAGATATTTTTGTGGGCCCGTATATTTAAAAATCTCTTATCTAAACAGCCTGTTTCCTGTCCAATTGATCACAATTCACAACGCAATAGAAAAAGCATCGCTCGAAAAAAAAGTTAAGTAACCTAGCGATGAACACCTATTAACCAATCTAGCCTAGTAAGTGAAATAAAAAAATTAATAAAATGGAGAAGTATTTACCATAGGTCCTTGTAGTCCCCGGTCTCCCCTAGCTCCCTTAGCCCCGGGAGGCCCGACCGGGCCCCGCTTCCCCGGGTATCCCATAGGACCGCGAGTTCCCGTTTTACCGGTGTGACCTCGTTCCCCTTTAGCACCCTTTAAATAAAAATAAGTTTAGTTAATTATAATAAATTATTAACTAGAAGATTTTCCTGTAGCAATCCGGTGTCAGCGAAAGTAAAATGTATGTGATTACTGTAATAATGTATTCAGGGTCTAATTTATGTGCAAATGAAAATACTGTCAAATTTTTTTCAATATTTATACGTGGAAGAGTAACTATACATCTATAAGAAGTTCAAACTTATGCAATTTAAGAAAGGATTAATAGTAATTTCATACAAAATATCTTTCCTTATATTCATAACGATGCATGAAATTAAATAAAATTGTAAATCTTTTCTCTATGTTTAAGTTTTCACACCCATACAAAAAATATCTTCATAATAAGAACACTAATTGTTTATTATTATACAATACCATAAATTCAATTTTTCTAAAATAATTGTTGGAGTAAAAAATGTCATAATAATATTACAAACTTACTTTGAGTAAACTAATAGCAGACTCAGGAACACTACCAACGGGACCAGGTTCTCCCCTTTCCCCCCTATCTCCTTTAGCTCCTTCAGGACCAACATCTCCCTTGTGGCCAGGATGACCTCTTTCCCCTGGCCTTCCCTCAGAACCATCACTACCTGGAGGACCTTGTGGTCCTATAGATCCTTGATCACCTTTGTCTCCCTAGAATGTTAAAATGCATATAGTTTTTAAGAGCTTGAATGTAAAACTTTATTAAAATGAAGAAAAGAAAGTACCTATATTTAGTCACTTCGGTTTTTTTAGCGGTATTGGGTAATAATATAATGATTTAAATAAAACGATTCACCTTTTTCATTATTAAGCCGTTTTAAATGCTATAATTATACCCCAAACTCTATATCAAAAATATCAATCGACAAGTCTTAATGACTTCAACTTAATTAAAAATTAACTTAATCTTTATAAATTAATGTATGTTTTATATATAAACATACTCAATAGCTCATAAGCAGTTATCATATCCACCATATTTCAAGTATCATGAAGTAGTAAAATGTTTCCTGCTTCGGCTTATATTGATATTAAAGGAAGCAATCATGCTAAGTTTCCAGTATCGCGATATGAGCGGAATATTTATGGCGGCGTCAATTTACCTTAGGTCCTGTCGCACCTATATCACCTTTAAATCCTCTGAGCTTTTCTATTACGGCAGCATCTGGAAAAGTTTTGACATCAAAATCCCGGAAATATTCTTTTTTACCCTAAAAAGCCGTTAAAACTTTAATTTATTTTTATTACAATATCCCTTAAATTTCAAAAAAAATTAAACGTTTTTAGTTAGCGAGGGCATTAAGTGGTTCAAGTGTCAAAAGCTAATATATTTTTTTAGAGATAGTAGAATTTCTATAGGAAGATTTAAGAGCAAAATTATTTAAATAATTTTTAAAAAGAATAAATCCCTATAATTTTACCAAAAGTAATGAGTGCTGTGGAAATAAAATGGTCAGCAAGTTCAAATGAAGTAGCTCCGTTTAAATTAAATTTCACTAAAGCAAATGGAATAATATGTGATGGATGGAAATTTCGTTCGCATTTGTGGTGGCTTGGCACGATCCGCGGATGTAGATTGAATGTATAAATTTTGTACAATTGTTAGCCGAAGCCGTATAAAAATTTCCCAGCTAGTGAGTGCTCATTCTCTAATCTATGAATTCGTTTTGCGTTTTATGGAATACGTTTGCGAAGAAATATGGGTAGGTTTTAAGTTATTGGTGAATGCACGATTGCAATAATAAATAATCGTCGCCGACACCTCACTACTATTTTAATATTTAAAAAATGGGTATTTGTTACTTTTTCTAAGATCAATTTTATATTGCAAATCGAGTCGTTAGTACGAGACGAATAAAACATTGTATGTAGCAAAAAATACAGGCACGGCACGTAAACGATTAAAAAACAATTTGATTGTTCTAAAGTTTGAAATGTGATCAATAAATCCATATCTCAATTGAAAAATATTTTTATAAACTTTCCGCAAACAAAATTACACTCTAGACCCAAACGTATTATTACAAGAGCCCTTTATTATATTTATCCAATAGAAAAATATGGAATCATAAAGCTTGTAGAGATCCATATCATGTTTTAAGGGAAGACAGAACGACTGTAGCCCTCGGACAATGGCCGGGTCAGGATCAAAGCTAATAGAGGCAAATAGGAGCTACAAAATATTTGGGATTCAATCTCCTTACGTTATGTTTACATGGCCAGAGTTTGATATATTAAAATTTGCTTTGTACTTTCATTGATGGGAATATCGTTTTGAATAGTTGATTCCGTTCTACATATTATGCTAATAGAAATATGCTTTTTAATCATGGATATTATTAAGTGTAAATTTTGTACGAATGTTGAATTTATTGTAAGTCGCTTACAGCTGGTTGTTTCATAATTTGAATGGGATAAAATCGATCCTTAGATAATTTTATGTACTAATATATAGCCCTTTCCTATTCGTAAAGTATTTCTGAAATTTCACAACATCTATAAATAATTTTCATACACTTACTTTCTTCTTCATCCATGTCGTCCGTGTCAAGTATCGATGACAATTTGGCTGGCAGCCCGGGCGGACCAAGATCTCCTTTGTCCCCTGTATCCCCTATGAAAACGAAACTAGCTGAGATAGGTTCAAATGACTAATTTATTCAAAAAATTGTTTTATATACTACGAGTAACATGTTCAAAAGTATATTTACTGCACAAGTATAAAACATTGCAATTTTTACTTGCTATAACGGTATATAGTGCCACTTATTTTTGATTATGAGAAATATCTAGTTTACAATAACGTCTATTTTAAATTAAATTTTTATATCTCTTAACTTAATGGTTTACAAACTCATATAGTATCTATATGTATATGTGCATACCTTTTTCACCCTTTTCCCCATGTCTCCCGTGCGAGCCGGGTGTCCCCGGGAGCGCGTCGACCCCGGGCGCGCCCCGCTCCCCCTTCTCCCCCCGCGGGCCCGGCGATCCATCGTGCCCCTAGATCATTTTATATTATTATTTTTATTTATCTATGGATTAGAAATATCTTGCAAATTCTTGCAGTTACAAAAATAAGTTCAGATAATCTTTAATTTAATTTGATATTAGCGTTCGTTTATTAGCAAGCAAATTAATAATATTATCCTGAAATGAATATAACAAAGTACGATTACTATGATTTTCCATTTATATTTTGAAACGAGATTCACATATCCTTACCTTATAAGTTATATATTGTGTAACGATTTCCCCCTTCTCCCCTTTTATTCCTTGGTCTCCCTTTTCCCCTTTCTGTCCTTTATCGCCGAAAGGTCCAGGTGTTCCGGGCGGTCCAACTGGACCCGTATCTCCCTTTTCACCTCTAACTGGTTCTTTTGTCGTTTCTATTTCCTGTCAACGAAATCCCTGAGACTTACTGCATTCAACTATTTTAACTATCTGAACACTTCAACGAAATTGAGTTCTGTTTGTGTATAATTATTCTCAATACACAGAAAGCTATGGTTTTTAAAATAAATTGAAATATTATTATCATATTGGCTTTACTAAAACAAAACGTACAACTAGAACTACTGTCTACTTTCATATATTAAATCACCGTTAAGCTAATTTAAAGTCTTACTTAAAATAAACCTGTTTGTCCTTAGGTACAATTATTATTATTATTTTAACTATAATCACCTTGTGTATAACGCCAGGGGGCCCCGGAGACCCAGCTGGTCCTACAGGTCCGGGTGGGCCCGGTGAACCCGTAGCTCCATCTTTCCCCGGTTCTCCCTTCGCGCCATCCATACCATCTCTACCAGGAGGACCAATATCGCCCCTTTCACCTATTTCTCCTTTGAGTCCAATCGGACCTCTTTCACCTTGTGGCCCTTGGGGCCCCTGAAAATAATTGGACGAGTATGAAAACAACGAATAAATAAACGAAAATATACTCACAAATTATCAATTCCGAAATATTGCAACCACTTTAAATTCAAATCTACATTTCTTAAAACATTGATACAATTTATATTTATTTTAACTTGAATAGTATAATTTTTAAGATAAATGAAATTCAACGACTCTAGTCTCCCATAATGGCAGCTTACAACTAAGTCACGAGCAACTCTTTTATCAAGCTCCAGGAGTGTTTAATGTTGCTTCGATGACCACTTTCAATCGTCAGGTGCTTCGTTACTCGTTTGCCCCTTATTTTATAAAATAAATAAGCAAACACTTATCCTTCTAACGTTTTGCAATACCTATAACCATGGTATTATTAACATCAATTTGACGAGACTGTACAACAATTACTCTCTCTCTATATCCTAAATCAAAGCAAACGTCATGAAATTTGTGTGAATATCTTACCGTCTTACCGGTTTGTCCAACATCGCCATCTTCTCCTGGAGGACCAGGTTCACCGGGTGGACCGCGCATTTCAGGCATACCTCGCAATAGCTTCGATACTACGTCCTCTGAACACTTGCAGTCCTTTAAGACATTTGTTTTAATTTTAAAATATTATCCATTAGTTACAGAAAAAGTAACTCTGTGTTAGCTTCGTGAATTATTCACCTGAATTATATGTCGTATATCTTCAAGCCGGCCTTCTTATTTTAGTAGTTATTAGTTTTGTAACGTTATATTATGTACTTCATGATTCGGTATATTATAGTTGTTATTAATTTTGAAACGTGTGATTACCAAATAATTAAGAACAACCGGTTCGGATGGCATTTTCTAGAGAACCGGCGGGAAATCAAAGTAATTACGAAATCGTTGGAAAGTAAAGGGATACAAATACCAATAATAATTAATTATTAAACTGTATTTGAAACAAAATAAAAATAAATATGACAAATAGTATTCATATGAATATATAAATATTCATTTAAGGCCATACGCAATGCGAGCAATGAGTATGTTATACGGAATATCATATTATCTTAACTTGGTCGCAATATCTGCTCTATTAAAATACTAACCCCCTGCTCTCCTTTATGTCCACGAAGCCCTCTGGGGCCTTCGGGCCCTACAGGCCCTTGAGGCCCTGGCGGACCAGCTACATAATCTCCTTTATCACCCTGTAAGAACAATCGGTTAAATTATTAAACTATGACAATTACTTTTAAACAATGATCCATTTGGGCGGAGGAGTATTAACTAAAATTACTATTGCATTTAATGCATTATAGTTTTGTAACCTTTTTTTAGATTGAGATTTGAGACTAAGTATAGAAATTCTACGAAATCAGGATCGTTGGTAAGCCTCTTGAATTTATATAATAATATTACTACCTTACAAAGTATAGACTGTAAGTAAAATCTTACCTTTTCTCCTTTATCGCCTTTTTCCAATTGTTTTATCTCATTTGGAATTGTTGATTCTAAAAACAACATTTAACATTAATCATTATTTCCAAATTCAACGAATACCTTATTGAGCCACTAATACTTACCATACGAAGATATGTCTCCCCTAAACGTATCTGTGAACTAAATATTTATATGGAGTTTAAAAAACATGTTCGTCAAATCCAAGCAGCCAAACAATTAGTCGAAAGCTGCGACAATGCAAAGCAGAAGCAGAATATAGTCCCAATAATAAAACGTAATAAAATAATAGAATGGGAACATAGATGGCTTCAGCCATAACACGGCAAGGAGGTGGATGAAGGCTGAAGTCGCAATTCTACTAATGCGGAGCTAATTCGAATATGCGGAAGAAGCGGACTTTGAATTGACTAATCAGAGTCCTGGAAATTCGGTTCAGCTTGAAGAAAATCATAGCGTTGTAATTGGTCAATGTAAGGCCTGCTTCGCACAACTCTGCCTAGCTCCGCATCAGTAAAAATGTTTCCTAAGCTGATTGAACTTGATGTATGAACTTTCATAGAAAATAAAGCTACATTCAAACAAACACAAATTGCTATAGGGCTGTACATACGTCTTTTATAAGAAAATCAGCTCTCGGTGAGTCCTAAAAGATAAAGTTAAGTGTCATAATACAGATAGATTTTGTTATTACCTGTTCCTGGGTACAATATAGAAAGATAGATACAAAGCTCAGTAGTATAAGAGTTAACTTAATAAACTTAATAATTTTAGTAAAGAAAATAGACAGCTATTTTTAAGAAGTATTAATTACTAAAGTGTCAAGTTGAATTGAAATCCATCATAGGAATTTCGATCCAACTCTTTTTTATTGTCCTTCTCCAAAAGGTTCTAAGCTACATCCCCACCAATTTTCAGCCAAATCAGTTGAGCCGTTATCGAGTTATAAATGGTGTAACTAACATAACATTCTTTTATATATTATATAGATGTATAGTAATATACTACTAAAATACTAAAATTGTATATTAGATTAAAATGTTAACAACTTACGATGTTATTGGAGCCCGAGTTATCGTGACGCTACGGAAGAAAAGAAACAATATAAATTAGACGTAACCCACGACAAAGAAACTATTATTACAGATCATAAAATCATATTTTGTAATTGAATTATAGTATCACATATTACTGTATTCAATTTAAAAGGAGCACAATTATAAAAAATACAAAAATAGGAATGGAGCAATCAACGCGCTTTTAAAAAAATCGTTTACGCGTGAAATATTAAATATTTGATTGAGATAAAGTAACTAAAGATATCAAGCGACATGCTATAAAGCGGAAAAAATGTTTCCAACAGAATAATAATATTAAATGAAAAACACTTTTATTTCCAAGCAAGAGCTCAAAATACTACCACAAAATATGATTTCTTGGTTTACTATATAGGGAAATATAGGCAGTAATTCGCATAAATAAAAGTAAATTAGTGGTACAGAGGCTCAAAGCAGACACTGACTAATATACACGGCGAGAACTTACACTGTCTGGAAGTTTGAAATCCTGCAAGAGAAAAAACATTAGCTTCAACTTTTCACACAAATCAATTTGCTATCATTACGTACTTACGTCACATATATTATCCTCTGCCTTCTCACCGCCGCTGTAAATCTTCAGTGTTCTTATTTGACCCTGCCAAGAAACAATATTTATTGAGATTTTTTTTTACAAATTATAACACTTCATAATTCCTTAAAAACTGTTTTGATTTATTATAAAATGCATAATAGTCCATTTTAAAAAGTTAAGACAAGTTCAAAGAATGTTATATTCATGGTACATTATGTATAAAATGTATATGATAAATTGCTAAGATTCCTGTAATAATAAATAAGGTAAAGGTCGACAAAATAAATTTCACAAAACAACTTTACATAATTCTTCGTGAAAAGAAATTTATTGATCTAAAACAGAAATAACTTTCCATGATCTATTCACGTTCGACCGTCATTTAATTTAATTTCCTATAGCGATATTTTCACCTAAATATTATTGGGAACGGATATACAACACGAGTAATATTTTACGTCTTCTCTGCATCTCATAAAATACGTTGTGTATCAAATCTGCGCCATATTATTGTAAAATATGCTATTTTTATTACATTCTCCATACTGCGCGCTCATAAGCATCGCACTGCATGTAGTCAATCATTTTGATAATATTGAATGCTTGGCTCAGTTCGTAGTGTTTTGAAAAATTGAATGCAACGCCCGATGGTGCTAAAGTAGGTTATTATAGAAGTTGAAAAATTTGATTGATAGATATTATATGATTAAAAAAATGTATTAAACATTTCTTTTTCAAATTATATTTCTCTTTTAGAATTAATGTTTTATATTTTGCATTATTAGAAGATTAGTCAGCATGCAACAAGATATACAGAGAGAAAAAATTTAAGGTAAACTAAAAGTGCTATTACCGCGTTAGTTTACAACCGGATTATTTATCCATCCTTAGAGACTCTGATCTTATTATACGAACGGTCACGGGTATTGTGTAAAACGATACTCCGATACATCATCTCGCCGTTACGCTATTTTTCACACAATCTGATCGCCACCGCTACATATTAGTTCCTCACATTCGCGTCAATTTTTTCCCATCCCAGTGACAGTGATTTATAAGTCTTTGTTATTAGATAAATGAAGGTAAATTGGTATTTTTATCGGAACTTTCTCACTTAAATAGACACATCGCTCATTACTTTATTAGTTATTAATCAAGTTCCTTCTTATTTTCCGTTGCTTATATTCAGTTCTTTCGATGGGAATATGAAAGAATAAGAACGCCGAGGGACTGTATTGCTTAGATTAAGACGGTAATTCATCAATTAAGTTTTTCTAATAAATTCGCACTTCTGCTAAATGAGCTTATGGATCATTTTGAAAGAACATTCCATTATTTTTTGCGGAATAAACGTTCAATTTCTTTTTATCATATGATTGAGTTTTTAAGAAATAATTTTCTTTAATTACACGAGCAAAGCAGCAAGCACAATCTAGTCTACTTATTATTAGATTACAAGCTATAAAACATTACATAGACATATTTCAAGTTATATGAGTTTTAACTACTATACTACCATACCTGAATTTTCATGACAAGTTAATTCCGCGTGAAAAATATTCTCACCACGATATTCACTGTAATCTTTCATATTTTATTATTCGTCGTCAAGATCTTGGGAGAAAACAAAACGTGATACGTTTGTCAAAGAGATTGTTGATTTAATGGTATCAATACTTTATATTCAGAGGTGATGTAATGTTTCACTAGAGCTTTATACTGAGAGTTGGGCTACTTGACATTTTTAAATGTGTATTAATAGTCCAAGAAAATAGAGCGTAAAATACGAATTTCAGATAAAAGTTGTATTTTTTATATAATGAATTTTGAAAGATCCGAAAAAGAATAGCCAGTCTTTTTTAAATTCATTCACGAGAACTTGTTAAAAAACAAAACTGTTATTTAAAATTTTAGGGAAACAGTAAATACAAGAATAAAATACCTATAATGAAAGTTGTAGAAAATAAAATTTTACGTCAAAAATATGAATATCATTATTGGCTGAAATTAAAATTAACCAAGATATCGTGGCTAGAAGCTAACGGCTGATAATGATAACCATAAATTGATAAACGTTAGCTTCCTACCACCCCCTCCATTTTCTAGCTCCATTTTCTTAGACTATAGATGACAATGATTTCACCAAAGATTTTTAGAACACTTAATTAATATTTGATTCTAAGTAAAAATCCTTTACTTTGAAATCATGCTTTTTTCTATTTAAATGAAAAAAATCATTAATCTTATTTGAAGTTAAAGTAAAAAACGCAAATTTTATACGCGTGAAAATAATATACAAGTAGATTATTGGTTTTTTATATTCATTATTACATTAATTAATAAAACTTTATTTTAGATATACAAAATAATTCTTTTTAAAATAATGATTGATCATTTACTCAAGCCAAGAGAAAAATCAACATATTCAATTATAAAATAACATATCAGCACTTTCTATTTGCAAATTAAATTAAACAATTTTTTCTGTGAAATTTAATATCCATATGGAGTAAAAATCCAATATTAGTTTGAGATATTTTTATGAAAGTAAAATATTAGTTTAGGGAATTTATGCTGAAAAATGTTCAAAAGGTGATGGTTTTTAATTCAATTATATATTTTAATATTCGATCCTTAATTCTAAAAAATCATGTTCAAATTTTATAACAGAATATGAATGATTGTAAAGTTAATTAAATGTATTATCATAATAATATTTTATATAATCATAAAATGAGTTTAAAAAGAGCTAAATAATTACGTATTTCTCTTTGCGACGTTTTTATTACAACACGTATGAAATGTTAGGCTCGTTAAAATCCCTTTTATAATAATGAAAAACTTCAGCTATAAAATATAAACACATAATTTTGATAGAACATTCCATTGTTGTAAGACAGTACAAATTGATGGTACCGCCATAAATCTTAAACATTTAAGTTTTCAGACCAAAGACCTTCGAATCCTTGAAACATGAAAAGGTAGACTTGAAATGGCGCTATATTTTTTAATATAAAATGGTTTCTTTTTTCACGAATACATTGAAAATACAAAAACGAAGGGGTGTTATAAGTTTGACGTGTCTGTGTGTTTGTGTGTGTGCGCGTTTTGTCGGGGGTTTATGTATTTCTAATGCTAAATTGTAAAGAAAATTGTTTTTTGTTTTAATTATAATAATAATAATTTTACCTATATTACACAATATTAAATTCATTATTTACTAACAAGCTTAATATTGAGCTAGTTATGTACCGGTTCTTATTATTAAAAGCTTAACATATCAAAATAATGCTAAGTTGTAATATTTGTATGTTCGTGAAGTACGCGTGGATAATTTTCCCTCTTATAAAAATGCCCTCGAAATTTGTATAGGATTTCCACCATACACGCGTGTTACGCTTCATTGCGGCATGTATTCAAAGTTTATTCTCATAATATTTTATACAGAACAATTTTATATTCGAATGAACTTGAAAGCTTCGTATTTGCCTTTCAAATTGTACATTTATTACGTTTTTAAATAAAATTATGTACTTAATGTATACTGGTTGAAAATATTAGTAGTCGTTGATTAGATGTTGAAATATTGAATCAAAATTTTATATTAGTTATGTTACGGTTTGTATATAATTTATACAAAGCTTATTTTTTATTTTAAAACATAATTAATGATATGGCTATCATTTTGTGTACATACACAGAATTTAAGGGAAAAAAGATCCTTTACGGTTCGCTTCTAACATCTAGCATTAAAAAAATCTTATTCGCTTACATCTCGAAAGCAGCGCAAATACAAATAGTAACGTATTTCGTAGACATCGTCACCTAGCTAAGTCAGATTTGTACAAAAAGCTAAAACTCTCGAGGCATGCCATCAGGCCCACTCGTGCGTATTAAACGTTAAAAGGAACGCTAAAAGAGATCCTATTCCAGAGGAATGGTCGAGCGAGCATTGCAGAATACAAGACGAGATCAATATGAGTGCTATTTATTGATTAAGTATGATTAAGATAGCTTTTTGAATCTTGCCAATCTGTTATTTAAAACAAGGAATGGCTTTTAATCTACAACCTAACTACTTAACTGAAATGTAGAGTAGGTACTGATTATATTGACATGAATGTGATCAACCTGTGGTATGATTAAGATTTAGATTTAAAGGTTTTTCCAACATACAATTGAAAACAATGACTGATTTCAGAACGTTAACTAGAACAAATGGAACGGCGTATATTTAGATATCGACATATAATCTTTGTAATGGACTAGTTAATATTTAGATTACGTGATAATGTCAGTTTTTTAGGTTAGATTTCGTAGATTAACTAATTTTTTATTTTTTATTTTGACGTTTAAATGTTCGATTTGAATGTAGGAATAAGGAAATAGACATTCGTAGACATTGCCTGTAACTACATAATTTTTGAAGGAGGGTCGATATTTTCTTACGATCAAAGTAAGACGAAGAATAAATATAATATTCTAAACGTTTTACCAATTAATATCTAAAGTTAACTAAACAATCCAACAAAACACCTTTGTAATATCTTTGAAAGTATTTTAAAGCTAAATTACTAAACAAGTTATTTTGAACGTTCTCTTTCAAATTATAGAACATTTTTCCTTTATAGTCAGCTCTTAAAGGAATAATTAAACATTTTTCTTGAACTATAAGTGAAAGTTGAAGAAAACATTTTCTCTTATATTAAAACGTTACCTAGAATAATAAAACGTTACTCGGAATTTTATCTGTAATTTTATTTAGTACGAAAGTGTTCGTAATTATGAACTTTCATCCAACTTTTAAGACTTTGTTCTAAGAAAATTGTCGAAACGCCAAATAACATCAATTAAAATGAAGAAATAAAAATATGATAAAGATTTCACCTTAATTACAGAAAACAGACGACTGGTAAATGGTAATCTCTTAACTAGAGGCCTTCACATTATTATTTTATACGAGTAGCAGAAAACATTCACAGAATAAAGTTATCAATGCATAAACAATTTAAATAAAAATAAGACCCTTTAAAAAGAGGTTCTTATTTTGCAGGTATAAAAGATAAAACGCTATGTATATCGGAACTCAATTAAGCGATGCCTTTTATTTTCTATTTGCGAACATCTAAAAGCTTTATATCAACATAAATTTAATCACGTATACTTATAATGGTAATGGTTTCTAAGCGGATTCGTTATATGATGATATATTTAAAAAGTAAAAAATGTCTTCCTTGTCTTATATTCTACTTTCTGTCCTCTTCTTATGTCTAAATTGGAATATTTCTTTAATGTTTAAACTAAATATGTATTGTAAAGAGTAACGAAAGTTCTCTCTCTCTAACGAAAGTTTATATATTTGTAGTATTGTATTCCGAATAAAGATTATAATAAAAAATTATAGGAAATAACTTGTCTGTGTATTAATTAACGATTTATTTCTTTGAATAAACTCATGATAATAAAAATAAGTTTAGGACCTGTGACACAAAAAAAATCTTTTGTTGATTCTATCAATTACTTTATAACTACCATTTATTCGAATTAACATGTACATAATAAGCTCATAACTAATATTTCGACGTATGCCTTTTAGAAAAACTTTGTTCAAAATAATTGTTCGTGCATACATTACCGATAAAAATAGTAAGTTGGAAGCTCGGTGTGAAATATGAGGGACGTGAAAGATTATGATAAGACTTAGCTCAGTAAATCATTGGATTTCACGGTTGAAAGCTGAAGCAAATTTAAGGAAGCCTTCATTTTGTAGTAGATAGGTATTTGCTGATGCTTTGCGTGTGATGGGCTTAATAAACGATGTATGTCTTTTAGGAGAAATTTTAAACGGAGCATCTGAAATTAATTAACTTAGATATTGTATTGGTTTGCATAATCGTTTGTTCCATCCATCCATCCATTCGAACGCTTAATTCTTTTTAAGGTTAAATTGATAGATGACCTAGACTAGCTGTTACTACTAAGAAAAATAACTGCCTTCTGCGCTATGCAATGATGGTGTGAATTTTTATTAACTTATTCACATTTGATAACTGTTGCAGAATTGTACACGAAATCATTATCATTTTCGCAAAATCTATGTTTAAATATCAATCGGTTATATCGTTACGCTTAGCCTACAAGAAAATGGAATACAATCGGGACATCAAAGCCGCTTAATTTTTCCATCACATAAATCTTTATTTAATACACAACGACATGAAATGAGATCACGCGTACGTATTTTGAATTATAATGTTTGATCAACAAGCTAATGTCGTTTCTTTTTTTTCAACGCGCTCAAAGAAGAATTTTGTTCGGGGATATGTCACGCTCAAATTGAACCGATAGATAATAATAATATGTTGCAAGATTGTATTGTTTATCCAAAAAATGATCATAGCTTTCTATCTAAAAATATCATAAAATAACTAAAAATATTTCTAAGCCTATTGTTAAATTGTGTAATAGCATGTTTTGGAAAGCATATTTTGTGTTTATTGAGTTTTATATTTTAGTTTATGATAATAAACATACGAATATGCTTTGTAATATGTTAATCTCAAAACTGAATGAAAACTGATTGGTTCTATAAAAGCGCGATGTCCATATTATGCCATGACCATAAAAATAGCCCCACGTGAAATCTCCGCATGAGATAACTCAGATATAGAACATTTTCCTTGTAACGAACGAAGCGGAGTAATTGGAATTGTTTGTATACCCCCGATGCCCTCCCTGAGGTACGGCGATACAAGAGATAAAGAATTTTAAACCTCTTTAGGAAGTTGTTGGAAAAACGGCACGGACTCGAAAAACCCGGCTCAAATCCTTAAAGAGTCCCAAACCACTGTTCAGTCTTTTAGATGAAATATGGTGTAAGTAACGAGTATTTTGTTTGTATTAAGGAAAAATTTTACGAACTTTGATTTTAAATAATCGCTCTGAATTGAAAATTCATCATTCATCCTTGCTAAAATGTAGTATTAAGTTATAATTTAATTTGTTTGGTTATTAAGTTTTTTTTGTCCAACAGTGGCCGTTATTATTAGAGCAAAATCCGATATTTTTAATAATCAAATAGTTTATTAAACTCAGAGTTTACTGTGAAATACATAAATAACTTCAAAGTCAGTTCTACCGATCCCTACAACCCTACAAAAATTTTGTATTTACCCCATTAGCACAGATAAAACAAAGTTTTGACGCTGTTTTCTATATTATTGGGACACACTTGGTAACTTTCTATGTGGATATTGTTAACGTTCCCAAAACTTGCAACTGAGTACCTTTACTTAACTACAATTCGTTAAGATAAATAATCCCTGATTAAGTATGCAATGAGCACCGGAACTTTTAGATTGGACTTGGTGACGATAGATAGAAAACTTTTCTGACACTGAATTAGTAACTTCTTCGTAATCTAGGTAATGGGAACGTCGTAGGTAGTGGCAATTTTAAAACTGTGACTGATAGAAAATGGATCGGTTCGTACAAGTTTTAGTTACTCTTCCGAATTTAACATTTGCCAAGTAATTTCTACACACATGTCTTTGTTTCTTATCCAGTACATATGGGCTGAGGTAGTAGATTAATGTTGAAAGAACCTCTCCGAGGCTATTTAGGCGTTTAAAAAAACCTATTCAGACCAACATTGACAGACATTGGACATTGGGTCAGGGTGTTACAGAGAGAGACCAATAACAATATCTCTAATCTAGTATATTCTAAAAGAAGTAAAGAGATCAGCAATCTTGCAATATAGGCAAACAAAGCTTGCTATAAATTAATAAGGCCACCAATCAAGGATTTAGATTTAACTTATATAACAAAGATTTCAATAGCAATTGATTGTATGAGTCTTTCACATTGTCCCATTCAAAGCAAGCCGCAAATAAGAAATCGAGGAAAACGCAACAGAAATTGGATTTCTTTGAGCTGAGACGGTTGGAAATTGCACTTATTGGTAGCATAGAACTATTTTTTGCTTTAATTTGCAGACATATTTCTTTGATTTTGAATGGAAAATATCTTGAGTTTGATTAATATAAACGATTGTTGATTATATTTATTGGATACTTTGTTATAAAAGGTTTGTACATTATTTACGTTATTAAACTTTAGACTGATGAATTAAATTTCCCATTATTTTCCTTTTAAATTAACTACCTATTTTATGTCACAAAGAGATTTTTTATCAAGATATATATTCGTTCTGCATTATGGATTTACTCGAATCACCTCGTTTTTTAGAGTTTTTAAGACATTATCTGCATTATATTTCGTCGTTTAGGTGTAAAAACGCGAGACAAAAGACAATAAATTAAATAATATAATCTTCAATATTGGCTTGGTTCAATGTTTTCAAATGCTATGCAATAATTGTAGTTCAAAACCTATTAATGGTGTTCTTATTTACACTACAATATATTAAGAGGCCTTACCAGTCTATGCGCGGCGGTTTAATTCTCACAATAGTAGCTAAACGACATTTTTAAAGTGCAAAAGCTATTTTGGATGACATACTCGTATTTATCGTGCCGCGTCAGGCGCAGGTTTGGAGAAATACTTGAAATGACATCGAAAAATGCGTTCTTGAATGGTTATTTCATTTTTTTTATATATTAAACGAGTTATTTTATAAAGAAGGAACTTTGTGAAAGTGAATTTTCGAATTATTTAATCAACTTAAGAACTTGAAAGTTGAGAAGAATAAGGAAACACTCTTATATTTAAACATCTAGTAAGTTCGCACATGAAAATAGCTTAAACACACAATCACATTAAAGAAAATAAATTATTTAATAATAAATCTATCTTATTGTAGGTAAGCTAACCTACGCGCTTTTTTCTACGTATCTAAGATCTTTATTTAATTTATATATAGATAGATAGAAAGTTTTCTACTGGATATGCACGTAGTGGATAACATAACCCTACTTTTACCGTCGGTACATATATTACATAGAAATACACTATTACTTCAATCAATGCTCTACCTATTATATGTTTTCTACAATAGCTTTTCAACGATATATACCTATGTACTTTTTTTTTTTTTTTTTTTAACGATGGGGAATCCGGGCTAAGGACACCCGTCCACGCATCCTGGGAGCTACATGGACGACATTCAGTATGGTGTGTCAGTGTCGTGCAACGTACGTCGGCGCCGCACCCTACCGACTAAACCCCATCGACATTCCTCCACACACCAGGGCGGGCACACGAGCGCGTCAAAAACATTCGTCCGTAAACCCGCCAGTGCTGGCCGCATCGCTGCGGCCCCTCCACTGGAACGTGACAGCGGGAGCAGCCATCACCTATGTACTGACCTAACTCCGATTCCAACTTTATACCTGGTCGACCGTTATAAAAGTTTCGACGTAGCGAAAAATAAAACATAAGCCAAAAATGTTGGCTACATAACGTTTTCCTTTACTCAATGTTAGTATTTAAAAAAAGTATTTTGTACAGCAAAATAGTTTTGCTTCAAAACCTTGGTTGGGAAACATCGAGTGATTTTTAGTAAAAGTTAAAGAAGTAATTTTAGGTGAGTGTATAAAAAATCTATAGCTAATATATTATTTTAATATTTCTAACTATAATCATAATAGCCACAATGCTATTAGCAAATTACCAAAAGGTTATAAAAATGTGTTTACCACCTTCATTTATAATATTCAAACTAAATAACATGTTCCACTTATGAATCAAAATCGAAATCGAAGAATTAATTATAATATAAGGAATTATAATTGTTTTAAGAGAAATACATCAATATTATTAATTCAAGTTTTCCTACTTACTGAAAATATTAGAGCCATAGAAGTTTTAATTTTATAAATAATTAAATAATATTCATTTTTTATGCAAATATTAGGAACAATAAGCTAGAAAGATAGTAGGTAAGTTAACGTCTTTTCAAAGTAAATCTTATAATATTATAACCGTTTATGAAATAGCTCTTACCATTATATATAATCCTTAACATTATTTCGTAGGTCGTTACTATAAATTTCAATTTTTAAATAATATATAAGTTATTATTAGGTCATTAAACGGCTCACCTCACGCGTCAGGTCCGCTGGCCAGCCATCTCCCGCGAGCAAGCACTAGTTTTTACCACAACATTTTTGATAAAATTATTCATACGAAATTAAAATTGATTCCCTTTATAAAACTAGATATAAACTAATATTTTGTTTATTGTAATAATCAAAAATGTAGGTCTCATCACGGCATCATGCTTTTAATTAATTCTCCGTTTGAAAATTTTCTTTTTTAAATTAGTGTTTTTTTTTCAACGCAGTGACTAGCCAGTTATAACTTATAATAAAACTAGCGAGGATGATATTTAAAAAATATTTGAAGTACCATAGACTAATAATGTTTATTTTTTTAATCTTTACTGAGAGTGCTACTGGTTTGTTATTAATAAAGATATTTAAACAATATTTTACAATAGTAAAATATTTTTTAGATTTACTTTAAGGAGGTAGGTATTATGTATATATATTTTAAAAAATTACATGTTCATCAGTGTTTATTGTATATCCAGCATAAAATGAGATAGAATTCAGTTATTTACAAGCGAATAATATTTGCATTTGTATACACACCGATTGCGTAATTAATTTACCATACGCCAATATGGAAATTTCGCGATAATATTGTTTGCTATATTTATTTTATGGAATTTAGTTTAACTTGGCGTTTATATCGTTAGTGATACAATTTGCTATCGATATGAAAATAGTGCTTTAAATATTTTACAGGATAAAATCTCATAATGCTAAAATTAAAAAACATACTGGTATAGTGGCAACCCTTAAAAAAGACTGACCGCCATAAAAACGTTTAAAATTGACACTGACAAACGATTAAGACTAATAATTGTCATGATTTGTAAATATATTAATTGTAAGTATAATATAAAATTGTGATATATTTGTTAGTTTATATATTATGTTGTAGTTAGATTGTTAGATTTCATTTTTTCAGTTTGTTTTCCTGTCACTTAGACACTGGCAGTTATGGTCGCAGGCTTATAGCGATCCTTTGTCATTTCATCACAAAGAGAATAGAATAAAAACAAAAAAGTTTGTTACATTTTAAAGCTAAAATAAAAAACAAATTCGAATGGAATAAAAACGCGTACGTAATATTTTTGATTATTTTTATTTAAAGATTCTACTTAGCTGCCTTATAAATTATACTGTCCTATATGCTTTTCCAGAGTTTAATCTATGTTTATTCGATAGGTTTAGCATATAATAATGAAAAAGCATAAATCCAAACATCTAAACATTCATAGGTACATACATGTACATCATACATCATACATCCGTCGATCTTTACCGAATTTCGCATTAATAATATTAGCTAGAATAAAGCAGGTGAGACATATAACAATGTAGTCATATCAGACAGAACATTGCCTCGCGAAGGCACTTTTAAGCTTGAAAATTTCCCTAGAATTCGAAATATTTGCCGCAACGCTTTCCTTTACACGACACTACATCTTTTGCAACAAATATTCGGTGCATGTTTAACTTTTTAAACGTGTTATGTACTATTTCAGTTTCAACAGCACAAGTTGCAAATCTGTCGAAAGTTGTATTTGTTTTTAACAGGTTTGTATGCAATATTTTGTTGTTCGCGAAAGCATTTTCAATTTGTTGGCAATAATTTGTTGTGTTAGTTACACTATTCACTACATGAATGACTTTTTCTGATTTAATGATTTGTAGTTTTGAATAAGTAATAAAATATAGTAAAAACAAGGTTTTAGTATCGTTTGACTACAGTCGCATTAAAGAAAATTTCTTCATTATAATATATTATGCATATTAGTAAAAATTACTTACCAAAAAATAATTAGTGTCTTTCTCATCGAATTTTCCAAAATTTACTATGGTTTCATCAGTGAATTTAATAACCTGTGTATAAACGTCTTTCCCTTCAACTTCTTCACAGTTGTTGTAAATTTTTATAGATTCCACATCTATGACGATTATAATGTCTTGCCATGTTATTTCCGGATCAATAGTTAAGCTGAAAGCGACACTTCCAGTACGAAAAGTGTTACTGTATAATTTTATTACAATTTCCTCCTCGCCAGCTGATTCAAAGCATAACCCAAGATTGACCACTCCATTTGTGACAATAGAAAATAAACAAGAAGTCTCAGTTGCATCAATTTTTATCACCAGCTGAAGTTTCGTTGGTATGGTCAGTTGGCTCATCGGAGTTTGGAGGCTGCTAAGGGGTATGGAAACACTACTGTCTTCGCGCAAACTATAATTGTAATCGTCATTTTTAAAAGATTTGTAACTTCCTGTGGTCGTTACGTAGTCTGAATTGAGAATATCCGATAGGATGTCGTATTCATCTGAAAATAATGTCGTCTAATATAATAAGTGTCGGTAAAATTGTGTTATTTAGACTTAATTTACCCCTTTGTTTTTAAACTTAATTTCATTGACATTATCTCCCTTTTTTTTGACGGGGGGAAATCCTCTTACGGATACCGCGTCCTCCTTGGGGGAGAAGGAGGCGGTTATTGACATTATCTCCCTGCATTCGAATTTAACCCCTTATGATAAAATATGAGGTTCAGAAATGTTTACGTGTTTATTTACAAGGATTTTACTTCCTAGGAAGAAAGGAACTACAATATAATAATGTAAATCTCATTTTTAATTATAATTAAAAAATGAAAGATCAGTTTTACTCATTACTAAATAATAATAATAAAATACCTGTATAGGAGTTCACACATCTACTTAAAATGCAGCATAAACCAATGTACCTGAAATAAAGAAAAATAATAATTAAAATAATGCTATATTTGCATCCTTTTAATATATATATAACATACAACTCATAACCTAAATAATTCCTACTAATAAAACGTTAAATTATGTGAATTTGTTGGATTATGAATAAAAAAATCTTCAAATGTTTCTATACATTAGTATAGATAACATTTCAAATTTAAAAAAATATAATCAAGCTGTAGTGTTTGTTCGTTTTAACGCGCTAATTTTAGGAACTATGATACCTAAATGTTCTATTTAATAAAAAATATATTTTATTGAATAGACCATTTATCAAGGAAGGCTTTAGGCTACATAACATCACGCTGCGACTAATAGGAGAGAAAGAAATAATGGAAAATGTGGAAAAAATGGGGGAAAATTTTCATCTTTGAGGGCTTCGGTTGCGTGAGAACGGTTCAACATACCAAAAAATATATACGAAAGAATTAATCCGCTTTAAATGATCTAAAAAAAGTTCGCAACAGTATATGTCAATCTTCTAAGATTGACTCCCTATAACATATAATAGAAATAAAAAGCGACGGGGACGAAGTCGCGAGCAACAGCTAGTAGAGTAATAATTCTGAAGAATCCTTTGAACCGTTACATTGGCAATCCACTTATGGCATATCCCCGTATAATTAAATTATTGTGCCTAATATTATTATTATATTATTTCGCTCATCCAAATGTAGGGATTAAGAGATGTCGTATAATCATTTTTATGGACGACTTCGAGGATGCTGACGATGGTTATTTTTATATGATCGAAGAATAATGAAATGTATTAATATAATTATTGCTGTCAGTGCGGTAGTTCTCATGGAAAAGATTATAGGTTATAGGTAACGTCATTTATGTTTAGCGCTCGACGATCACGCGTGCCGCGGGCCGCGCCGGTAAGTTCGGTAAATTGATAAATTTGCGAAAATATGGCTGTAAAATAATACAATATATCTCTCATTTAGCATCCTACGAAGGTTTATAAATTTCCTAGGAAATTTATAAATTTTCTGTTCTTGTTATTTTCCGGTGACATATATATAAGTTTTCATTAAGTATAGAACAATAACTTAGTCTCAAGCACGACCTTTTCAGACGGTCTCATAGTCATACAAGTTGTCTTTTACTTGGATGAATCAAATTAGATCTTAGAATGTGGTTTAATTAAGTTTTCTGATGAAAGTAATAAACGTTTGTGGTATTTTAATATTCCTAGATTAATTACAAAGTATACTTACATAATAACTTATATTTCAATCCCTCAGTCTGTTACGACTTTACCAATTTCGATGATATTTCGTGCAGAGGTAGTCTAACAAAAGGAAGCCCATAAAACCACGGGAAAAAGCTAGTCTAGTATTTTTAAATAAACCACTTCTCACTCAAAAACGGTTATTTTTGATACTAATGTTTATTTTTTATTTAAAACTAGGACTTCTGTATACGTTCGCGAATCGTTCATAATCAAAATTATCCATGAAAGGTTACTAAAAATTAAGTGCATGCGCATACGTTGGCGGCCGCAATAATGCAATAAGGAAAGTCAAGTTAGTCAACTGTCAAACAGTGGCGAATGGCGGCGCGATGGCGGGCCGGTGTCGGCGCCGGGGCGGTGCGAACGCGAACGTATACACAGCATAGAGGCGCCGTGGCGGCGCAGTAACGGCGCGGTGTAGGCGCGGTGGCGGCGCGATGTCGGCGCGGCGGCGGCATCGTGTACAGTACGCGTCACGAATCTTTAGCGCTGAACGAAACCTGCGCAGAAGTCAAAAATAAGGTATCGAGGTAGCGGCGCGGCAAAAATTTAATTTAAAATCGGTAACACGTAATTTATTATTACGAAGATATGCTTAAAGACATTGACAGAAAAATACACCTACCTACTGCATTGAGAAAGAACTATTTTTTATTAAACTAAAAACAGTTCATCTGATGTTCTCAGTACGTTAACTGGGTCAGTTTCGCTCACGACCTACAATTTTACAGTGACAAAGTCGAGATGTATGGGATAGTTATAAATATATTTTAATAAGAATCTGTTCGTAATAAATTGTAATTGGATGTCACGTTGCAAGCCGATTTCATAATGTTTGCTGGAACTACATTTTTAATAAGACCTTCGATGAATTGGGCTTGTACGTACCGGGGTTCAAATCTAAGTGGACAGTCATATATATACTAACTAATTCTAACATTAGAAGAAATGACAATGGTAATACGTAAACAAGCACAAATAAATACTATAACAATAAATTTTAATTTAATTCTTGTTACATTAATAGTGGATTTATTTATGTTTTTAAAATAAAATCGCTTAATAGTATACATAGTAAAATAAATACGTATGTCTTAGTATAAGACATTTTGTAACTAGTAAAATGTTACAAAGCAAACCTAATAACACCACATATGACACCTAATTGAAGAATTTTGGCTTGTTTACAAATAGCAAAACAATCATTTACATCGAAAAAATCAAACGAAACCGCGCGGCGGTACACAGCTTCATACACTCTTATAATAAACAAACATTTCCATCATCACAGAATCGGATTTTAAGGTAATCTTAGCGACTTTTCTTGTAATAGATATTGATATAAATGTCAACTTTATTGGTGTAACATAAACAAGCAATATTAGTTCTTTTGTATAAAGCAAATAAAGAATAAATTCGCCTATTTTTTATTGTGCATAATAATTAGGATCACAAATTCGCTTCTCAATAAGATGTGATTTTTATGGCTTTGTCTGGACACAAATTAAATATTTCAATTATGATTCGAGTCTATTAAAAACCTTTTATTGCTTTGAATAAGGAGTCTCTTCATAAAATACGTCTTTATGAGAAATCGTAAAAATACCTTCAGATGAATTTCATGGTGAATTACATTTAATTTATTTCTATCCGATATAAGACAAGCACTTTATATGAAATAAAAGTTGCCAATTTATCAGGAACAATATTATATTATTAAATTATATTATTCGAAGGAATTTTACATGTGGGGGTTGCGGAAAAATTCTGAAGGAATTCGCGACCCCTTTCCGTTTTGATGAGACGGAACACGGTCCGTATTGGTCCTTTTCTTCCCTTCCTCGATGTACATGCCCGTGTCTTTTTAGTAGGCGTCCAAATTCCAAAAGGATTTTAGCAATAGACAGCCACATCTGCATTTGACAATTTTATTTATGGCAGTAATCAGTACTATAAACTGGAAAATATAGATTTCTCTAACCAGCCAGTTTTATATATAATATTTGCACCAAATAAAAAGATCAGTCCTTTAAGAATATGCATACAAAATAATTAAATATCAATTTTATGACTAAAAAGTTCAATTTAGTTAACCTAGTTAAGGAAATCATTTACAAGCAGTAGTTTATAAATGGAGAAACATTAGCATCAAAACAACAATGGAGTCCTCAGCTGTATTGACTCGCTTGAACTTCTGAAGGAAACGGCAATGCTAGGAAATTTATCGTTATTCTATTCATATTTTCGTTTATCTTTCGATGTCTCTCTTGCGTAGTGTTTTATTTACTTGAATAATGTACAGTTCGCCATCTTGCAGTCTCGGCTTTATAAATTACACCCAAATGGTGACTTTCTATGAGTTGAAATATTGTAGTCTAATGTAACTTTATAGTATAATCATGTTAAAGTTTTTTTACTTCTTTTATTAATGAACATATTCTTGAAACAGCCAGATTTGCTTGTGTTCATGCGTGAAGATGATCGCGATTCTTCTTGTTTCTTCACACAAAATCAAGTATAGGTATTAGGTATACTAAGGCTTAATCCCATTGATATGGTAACTTTCTTATTTCTTATCATAACAACGATGACAATTTTGACAGGAGTGTTCGATTATTTTGTTCTGTGCATAATATTTAGCCCATTGAAATGTTATAATTTTAGAACATTTGGGAGAGGTTAATAGAAGCTTAACTTGAAGTTTGTGGGGTCGCCACCCTTGCCATTCCGCCGCCATTTTGAAAATACTTTTTTCGCGATATCTCGGAAACTATACGTATAACAAAAAAATGATTAATTACGTAACTTGTAGCAAATTATCATGCAGTCAAATATAATAATATATTTTCAGCCTTAAATAAAATTAGTTTGAATTTTTTTTTAATTGAAAATTTTATTAAATTGAAAATCAAAGTGAGAAAATTTTTACCTATATTTTTTTTTATTTAATACATTTAAAAGTTACCATACAATGATACCTGTTCATAATAAACATTTTTTTTATATTTATTAAAATTAATAATGCACACTTTTCATACATAAGTATACGAGTAACTTTGTTCAGAATTTTATTTAATAAAAAGCTAATAAATGTAAATAACTATATGAAATCTTCGTACGCGCAGGTTCGCTTATGAGCCGGGTGTACGTGACACGCCTATTTATAGACAATCTTCATCTAATATTAACATTAACAAAGCTTTGATGGCATAATAAGTATCGATTTATAGATTGTTTATTAAAAATTCTAAACGCAATCTCAAAACGTGTCAGCCGAGAGAAGATTAGATCTGTCGGAATTGAAATTCCACGTTAGAAAATTTTAAATTTTTATACAGAAAGTCGGACGAGACTTTAAATAATTAATCATGTTGTTTTTAAAGTTTTCGTTGTCTACTTAACTAAATAATATTTTCTCAATGCAATCACACGACGAGCAAAGCGTGGGTCTTGTTTAAAGACTCAAAATGTATTCCTTATTGGCAATAATAATAATAATACATGTAAGTAACACCTTAACTAATACGATAAACACTTACAAAATAACTGTTACCTACTATATGAGTATACCAAGGAATGTGAACGGCTTCTTTATTTAATTTTATTTTTATAAATCATCTTATTCGATGGTTCAGCTAAAATACACATTCGCTTGGATGTGCTTGTTAGAATAGTATGAATATACTACGCTTAAAAGAGCTTTAATACATTTTTCATATGTTTTATGGTTACTTACCATGCTGCGTAAACGTATTGTTTACGATTCTAAATGTTTCAAAGTACCCTCAGAGAATGAGACAGTGACGCTGTCACCATATTGCTTAAGTTTACGAAATATGTTTAATATACAGAGACTTGTATTAAATATTACATATTTAATCTAAGTAAATAATTATTAGATAAATTATATAATAATAAATTCTTAATGATAAATATAATTATTATTCATACTATTCTAACATGCTCAATACAGTTTAAGTGTAGCGACCGCTACTAATGCGCCGAGTTCTGAATCGCGTTTACGATATTTGTTCGAGACTTAGCAAATATATAACTTCTCGACATCGAACCATCGGGGCCTAACGGCCGGCCAGTCAGTGGTTCGACTGGTCGAGGATCCTTTCTTTGATTCAGAGGAAGGTTTCATCTTCCTTCCCCCTTATATTATGTACCAAAAAAAAAACGTTCCTATAACGTACTAGCGCTTGAAAAACATAAGTGTTTTGCACCTCTAGGGAAAAACACACCGTAGTGCTTCCCTCCATAAGTTTTGTTCCCATTACTATTCAGTTATAAAAAATGATCCTATGTGGTAATTAAGAATTTAGTCTACCTACATGTCAGTCTAAAGCCAAATAAATTTCGTACCTTTTGCGTGAAAGAGTTAAAAACACCTATATTATATCAACAAATTCGTACATCCTCCCAAACTTTCGCTTTAATAGTATTAATAAGTATATAAGTACTATTCTAAAGAAGTTGTTGAATAGCATACATTAAGATTGAAACTACCAGAAAGTGTATCCACGTTCGTATGCATTATTAATCCGAGTTCAATAGTTTATACAGTTTCTTAAGCGTCGGTCTCATTTCGAGAACTTTCGACGTTTGTCTTAGAGGCAATATAAATAGCTTTATTTACCTTAAATCTATTCTAGAAGAGTCTACGGTTAATGAATTCAGGATTAAGGACTAAATGAGCTTACTCAAATTGAATAATTGAGACTTTTTTTTTACTTAGAGTGTCTTCTATAGAGGAGAAATTTAAATGTAAACGTTGCTGAAGTTTAACTCAACTCAAGGTTACCTAACTAAATCAAAGCTTATGTATACCAATGTTAATAAATGAAGTGTTACAAAAGTGTTGTCAAAAGACTTAGGTGATAGGTTAGCTTATGACGTACTTGATATAAACCAAAAGATCTTATGAGCATATTATTATTTGAGTTAGTATAGTGCTATCACAGAGTTCAAACAGGCAAAGTTCCTAAACTTTTTATGTAATCGTGTATACACTAAAAATATATTTTTAATATAATTATTAAATTAAAATTGATAACTTGTTGATTGATGGATTGCTGAACGTGAATAAAAAAAATGTAATGCTCAAATTCTTATTGATTATAATTTGAATTGTGGAATATTTGTAACGCCTTCACGCTTAAACTGCTGGACCGATCATCGTTAAATTTTGTATACATATTTTTGGAGATACCGAAATGAATATAGGCATTTTGTGTAAATGCTAGTAAACTCAGATTTCTGATTGATTATATATTAATCAATATTAAGAGAGAAGAATAGATCTGGATCACATTTGTCATAGTTGTATAATCACAAATTACTACATGGCTAACGAGGTAATAAATTGAATGTCACTATAAAGTGTATGTATTTATGATTCGCAACACGCGAGATACTCGTTTTAAAACCATTTGCTATAAACTTACACCACACCTTGATTTAATGAAGTATCCTTACGAAGCATTTGAAAACTAAGTTTCGTAGTTTTCAGATTTTTTTTTTCAAGAATATTGATATTTAATATTTATACCATAACAATTATTGTTATTTTAAATTGTAAAAGAAATTCAATTCGCACAAGATTAATAGTATACAAATACTATACAAATGGTGGTATCTTTTTATTGCGGGTTTCAAATAATTGTAAAAAGCAAAATAACAAAAAAAATTACATTCATGCTTCAACTATAATTAGAACTATTGTAGACCTATGATCAAAAGTTCAACATATTATGTAACATTGTTTTCTTTAGAACTATAAATTCTCCATGTTATCTATGTCAAAACACATTGTCTCATCTCGGCGTCAACATATCGCTATGATTAAGCTTCTGAGAATCTATTAAACGCACAAAACTAAACGATTCTGTCGCTTTGAACTATAACTGAACGAGTATCATTTCATAAATTCCATAGTAAATCTTTTTGTCAAAAATCTAACACACGTATTGACCTAAAACCCCACTTTTGACATTCCTTTGAAGTTGGAGTCGATTGAAATGGCTTTTAGGAATATTTTAACTCAATTTCAGACGACAAAAATATCAGCAGTAAATCGGGAGCATATAGAATGAATCTTTGGAATTTAGCCAACCAAGTGTTCGGAGCGTGACAAATGCATTTTATGATAATAATTTGCACTCAGGACTTGTGGACTCGTCAGCGATTTTAACGAAACTGCGATTGCTGAGCCTGTGTTACGTGATTTAGTTTCGGTGTACCGTCATAATATTTGCTTCTGAGAATCCTATATACAATTCACTACCTACTATCGTTTCTTTCAATCTATTATTCGATAGTTCCTCCGTTGAATAATTTCACTAAAATTTATTCATAGATTATATTATCTATTTATCTTTAAAGTTAATCACTATTATACTATATACTTATATATTTTCTAAAAATAAACCGTTATGTAGATGGAAAATGTACTCTGCTCAAATGAGTTCCAACAAATTCCCTAATGCTCCGTTAAACCGATACGTTAAGGATTATATTTCTAAAATCAATAGTTTCTAGTAGCTACAATCTAGGTCAGCTTAGAAAGTGTCACTGGGATGTCGGGAAATCTCCAAAGAGAGCGTGTCAACATTTGCGACACTCGGCCTCTGAAGACGCAAACAATTGTATATATTTCACTTCACTAGTCCTTTAGAATAAAGGCGAGATTTGCTCGCCACTATAGGAATAGATTCTCGACACAAGACTGATAGTACGGTGAATGAACTTCGTAAATATAGGTGTTTTGGCAGATAAGACGGTGCAGCATTGTTTCAATGCCGTTTCATTCCGAACCATCGAACTTGATCTACCTTCTAAAATACTTAAGTTAATGAACATAACAATTTTCATGAGCCTTTTTAATTCGACCTCATGATCATTGAATGTCTCAACAATTTTATACATTAGAACTAAGAGCCAGTCAGTTTTAAAACAAAAGCCATGTAGAAATTTGTTTTTCTTTTTTATGAAATATCACGAAGTATGTATCGATCCCTTTTGGTGAGAGTTAAGGGCTAAAGGTTTATTTGACCATGATCTAGCCAGGTTTCAACCATTGCTATATACATAACAAATCTAAACATTAACTTGCATAACATTGTCTTTAAGCATAATATGTCATCAAAAGAACTATCCATGTATCTATATATCTATGTCCATAATGATAGTTAATTAAAGATATATTCTATCTTAGCCCTGTGTTATCTTAACGTCCTGAAATGATATATTAGCTATGATAACAACTGTAATTATCTGGTAATAAAATAGTGGTTCGTGATGTTCATCGTAATGCGTAAAGATGAATGAACTATGGATAATTCTAATTGTAGTTACAAAATATAACGGTAATATAGTGATAGGGTATCTTTAAAATGGTAGGTTATCTGTTGTATGATTGTAATTTTTAAATTCTGCTAATAAAACTGAAACTGTTTCAACTCGGTTATTTATATTACATACAAATTAGTTGTCAGTACACTGACGGCATTAAGTCCCCATTTTAATAACTCGACTACACCTGGTCCAAATTGGCCAAGTTTTTTTTTTAAATATATTTGTTAGAGGCTAATGACGGTTTTAACGGCGAGATAAAATCTTATCATTTATTTACGGAACAATTTTGATTGAACAAATTCCGATCGTAGATTCAGATTTAAGCGCGATTTTTATTATATAGGTAGATAAGTAGGTTGTTAGTTGTCAAGGTTGACGTTTTCACTTGCGTACAGTACGGTTATCTACTAATTAAAACGTCACGAACAAACCTAGGCCGGTTAGCTGTACCTCTGATGTCAGAGGTCAACGCACTTTGATTTCGTTTTATACCATCGTCTTAAATACTAACCAAATTGACTATGCGTGAGTAATATTAAAAACGCTTGTGACTGTCTTAATTTAAAATTAAAAAATAAATAATTTCTTTGGTTGCTATAGAGTGTTCTATTTTATGTCTCTTTCACATCTTATTTAGATATAGGTCATAAAATGGATATATTATATTCCTATACTAAATGTACTACACATCGCTAAAATTTTTCTATTGGACATAAACTGTAAATAATCTTTTGAAAAATTTATAAATAAGGTACTTATTAAAGTATTAAAATAAAATGTTGCTTTAAATCAATCTCATATTTTTCCTACTTTGTCATCTACCCTTTTCTTTCCCCGATTGGAAAGCCTCCATTGCCTATATTCTATGGTTTATCATACACGCAAGTATAGCAAGTGTTGCCCGACATAAAAACATAAAAAAATATTTTTTCCTTCCTTGTCATCTGCCTTTTATAATCTGTTTATTATCGCTACGTAGCGAACATCTGTATTCTATAGATAATCCTTATACCCATAAAGCCAATGTGGTGACACCAAAAATTAAAAAAATAAAGACAGCTCTTAAAAAAAATAAAGATGTCATTTCAAACTGTCTACTCAATAGAACGTTCTATATTCCAATACCATGGCTATATGCAAATAGATGACTAAACTATTGACCGCGGCAGACTCCTGAGAATGTATAAAATGTTTACTTACGCAATAACAGACGTGCGGTAATTATTTATGCCTGATATATCCCATTCATTATTGACTATGGATAAATATACATCTATTTATTATTGACAAGAGTTATCCAAGTTAGTTGACGAAATCTATTAATAGGTATATATATGTATAATCATTTTAGTTTCCAAATCTCCTGACTGTTTTGACAGTTTTTATGCTTGTAAATACAAAATCTATTTGATATTTATTATTAAATGCATCATTAGAATAAACCGATTAATAATTTAAAAATAATTAAATTCAGTTCCGTACCGTTCGAACAAACCTATCGAAATAGGCTCTACGTAATATTGAGTGAAGGGCAACATTTGTTCTAAAAATTTAAAAAATTTATAACATTCTACGAGAATGGCTTCTAAATATTAACACGCAGCCAACATCATGGATATAAGTTAGCACAATAAAGCTCATAAAATCAAC
Organism: Eurema hecabe; assembly: GCA_026213755.1. Taxonomy (NCBI): domain Eukaryota; kingdom Metazoa; phylum Arthropoda; class Insecta; order Lepidoptera; family Pieridae; genus Terias; species Terias hecabe. Next base: position 2,164,698 of record JADANM010005075.1, on the reverse strand, counting down.
CGATGTATGAACCGTTAGTCATCTTCAAAACATCTAAGAGACTGCTATCAATCTCTGTTTATTACGCGTTTGAGATGCTTTTAAATTGGCCAGATAATCTCCCCTTATCTTCACTTCAATTACTTTTGCAAATAAAACATTTGAGTTGAATATTAATATTTAAACAGATGTTCTCTTTATGTTCAAATTTGCTTGTAAAACTTTTCAGTTTATAAATTCGTTCAAAATGTTTGTTTTTTGTCAAATTATAAAAAAAAAATACAATGTTCCATTTTTGAATGAATTTTTTATTATATAAATAAAAAATGCAATGTTCCATTTTTAAATCCCCGTTCACTTGTTTTAAAAAGTTATTTAACCGGCCAGTATTAATCGTCAACTGTCTTGCATACTAAATTACAGATAAAATATAAGTTCACATCATTGAAGCATTATATTTGCTAATCTCATCGATTGCGATCTCCATGTCACATTGGCACATCGTTATTGACGAAATGTCAATACTGCGTCAATGATTGTTGACATCTGACAGTGCATATTGATTCGGTAAACTATTCGTAAATTGGATAAGTGTGAATTTATAGATAAGTGATGAAATGTCATACTGTTAGTAGTCAGCTTATAAGGAAAATGTGTTAAATAATATCTTTAATCCTAGGTCTAGTATAAATACGACTGGAACGACCAAGGGTTTGGTATAAGTTTGGAATATATTATATGGTTTATTAATTACTCTTGTTAACAAATGTATTGTTTCCAGATTACAAGTAGATATAAGACTAAAACTTAGCGAACCTCATGTTTAAGACAGCGTAAAATAATACCGTATAAATATTACTTTGTCTTAATTATTTTACATTGCGTGTCCCAGGTTATTAAACAATAAAACGGTTTTTAGGACAAATCATATATTTTGTTACGGTACCTTAAGTTTTGTCTTTCACAGGAGTGAGAGCTTGTACGAAACGATTCTATAAGGATTTTATTCTTCATTTAAATAAAAAAAAATCATCTTAAATTTCGGTGTATTTAAAATCAATAATGATTTAAGTCTGAATAGTATTCCATCAGTATACATTTACAGCAATATGCGATAATTACATACTTAAGACGTTGATAAATATTATTGACAGAGGATAAAAACTTAAGAAAGGTAAATATTTTTTTTATTAATCTTGACGTCTTAAAGGTACTATTGTATAGAACTGACTAGCTAATTTAGATAATATTCCAAATTTTTTTTTCAAAATTTGTTTGATTTATTAAATAGTTTTTAGTCCATATGAGATGGGTTGTATCCACATTTATCTTCCCATCTCATATTTCTCAGAATGCCTAATTAAGTTCAATTTTAGAACCAAGGCAGAATGATTCATGGCCAAATATCCAAAACCTCTTTTAAAAGGGATACCTATTATAAATACTCATTAGTAATGTTTTCAAATCAACTTATTATTTTTGTGAGTTAGATATTAAACCTTTACGTTGAACCTCATTTTAGACTAATAAACACTTATGTTAATAACTTTTTCCTTGTTCATACTATAACTAGCTGTTGCCCGCGACTCCGTTCGCGTTTACTTTCATAAAAAAATTATTCCCCTGGAAACTGGATAAAAAGTATCCTATGTCCTTCTCCTGGCTCTAAACTACTTCCCTGCCAATTTTCAGCTAAATCGGTTCAGCCGTTCTTGAGTTATAAGTGAAGTAACTAACACGACTTTCTTTTATATAATATATAGATTGTCTAGTTCTAATAATACCCTCCCACTACAAACATTATAATGGGTTATTTATTTAGTCGTACATACATTCTATTTAGTATTTTAATTGTAAATAAAAAATATTTCACGCTTGTACAGAGTAGTAAATCATATTGCTGCAACAGTATGGATTCTATATAAATAATTATAGCATAATATAGGTTTGTATAAACAAAAATGAATAATAATGAAAACACTGTATCTATTAGTGGTAAAGACTATTAATGTCGCACGCTCATAGCTTATTTAAGTAGAACCATTACAGTGATTGTAATCGACCAAGTTCAAAGACATTTCACAGATAAGATCGAAGCATAGCTTACGATAAAATAACGGAGACTAATGATCTTATACAGGCGTGTGAGTTTATTGAAAATGATAATGTTCCTTAATAACTTT
>JADANM010005075.1:2104810-2144290 GCA_026213755.1 Eurema hecabe | reverse complement strand
GACATTAGGATTTGTTTAATAAGACATAAGACTAATTAGTGAGAAAGTAGTCATAGTAGATAATTATATTTCTTAGATGTACTTATATCAAAATGATGTGTCTGTATGCATGTAGGCGTCACATATTATTATATTTAATATTAACAGTTACCTTTACAATCAATCAATTAATATGATTCCATTAGCTAAGGTACTTTCTACGTGTTCCATACACGTAATTGATAAGAATGTATGTATTATTTATTAACACTATTTTACTTTATGAAATAGTAAATTATACTATTATTCTTCGATGTACAGTTTGTAACAAGCGACCTTATTACTAAAGTAATATCTTGCAATCAAACTTAAGAAAGAGAAATTTTGTAACTAATCAGACGGTAATATAACTCTAGGAATAACATATTATTGTAGTAAAAATGTATAATAAGAAATATAAAATCACTAACATGCGATAAAATATTTCTAGGCATAGTTAATATATTAAATAAATGTTAAAATGTCAAAAACAACCGGTTATCAAACAGAATTGAAACGTAAAACTCAGAACGAGCTATTATTATGTATTTAAAATCGGTTCCCACAATCGTTCAAAGATCAGAAATTCACCGAAGCCGGCTATAAACAATCGGTTTATTTGACATCGGTTCTCGCAATGAAAATATTTACATCGTTATTTATTTACCCATAACGGATATGAAGCATTGCATTCGTGGCCTATCAGTAAATGTCGATACTTCCGCAGCTGTGATTATAGTAATCTGTGGGAATTTAAAAGTATGTCAATGGAAGAGTTACATTACTCTATAAAAAGGTGCAAATGCCGCTAAGTTCACACTCCTGACTCGTATCAATGACCTTTCATAATAGCAACCGTTTTCAAATGACAAAAAAATTTACATGGATTTTATTATCAGAAATCAGAAAAAAAATCAAAATCAGTCACTTAATCGAAAGTTATGAGATACTAAAAATATATAGCCGAATGGGGTACCTTGAGGTTAATTCAAAAAAAAGCTAAGTTCTGACATACCTAGTTATTGTTATTTTTACCCTTTCATTGAAATCGGTAACAATTTGCAAAGGATCTTAAGCATGTTTATGATCGAATGTGACCAGAAAGTAATAATACTATAAAACAATTCCATAATTCATATATATTCATCCCAGTCGGTATCTTAATTTATAAATATCGTGTCTTGCTATATAGTGTACATAGTGTTGATAATTTTATACATGACATTTATCAACATCTTTTGGTCCTTATTGGTCTTCATAGCTTCGCTTATTCATAGTTCCGTAAGCGTCTTTAAAAGGGACCAACTGGTAGGTGAGTGAATTCATATAAATAGTTTAATTGTTAATTAGTTGAATGTACACTGAATCATGAAAACACTATCTTCTAGCCTGCGGTTAACCATTAGGACAATGATTTTCATTTGCAGTGGTCGAAGCAATTCCGTTCCTTGCCTTGCGTGACTGGCGAAATGAAACAAGCTTAGAAAATACAGCAGTGATCTAGTTTCGTATTGATTGTTAATAAGTGGATACTTTTTACAAGATTTAGTTTTTCACGATTATTTACTATTATTATAATATGTATGTACAGAAACTAAATAATATAAGATAATATTAAAGGAGCCAGTCTTCCACAACACAGGGAAACCTTCAGTGGAAGCTGTGCAAATGTAAATTGTGTAATGTTTTTCAATAAATGTATTTTTTGTGGGTTAATGCCAATTTTTTGTGTTAAATTTACGAAGACTTATTTTTAAGCACCAATTAAGCATTCGGTTTAAGACTGTTCTGTATTATTTTGATACTGAAATAAAATAAAAGACAAGGTTAACTTTAATTTATAACTTTAAAAACTAAATAACAGTCAAGTAAATAAGCCAAAATTGTATTGATAAATTGAATTGTAATTTTAAATTGAATATTATATTTTGAAAAAAAAAAACGGAAGCTTTATCTGCTGACTGTACTTTTATTATCGGCAATTACGTAATAAAGCAAAGTGATAACATTAACTATGTAACCAAGGCGCCAATGAATCATTTCAAAGTGATTATACAATTATCCTTATAGAAATAAAAATATTTCTTGTAGGTATTTTAAATTATATTATAGAGGGCTTTATTTATTTAGATTTTACCAACTTATCCTTTGTCCAATCTAAAGTTCAATATTTATCAGACAAATTGTCAAGCAATCAACCGAGACCAATATTGCTAGCCCTACAATCCACCTTATTATTTATAGAAACCTGTTTAAATTGAATCATTCAAACAATTAGTTTAGTAGTAGGTCCACGGTTTTACACGAATTTTTAGGATTGTGGCCGAATTTTGATTAAACACAGTTCAGATGTTTTTTTAAACTGTTAAATACAGACATACCATCAGAGTTTGTTTCACGTTTATTATACTAAAAGAGATGGTAGTCAATCCTGAGTTGCTGACGGTACAATCAGTCCTCTGAGACCTAAGTGTCCAATAAAAAATAATAACATTGTATTAAAGTCATAAATTTATGTCACTATATCTGCAATTATCCCATAACCTGTTAGACCACATATAGAAAACATCGATTATGTTAATTCAGTAAATTGATTAAGCTAATGGTTCTCTACAAATTGTTTGATAAGACAAGCCTGTTATTATACTTGTATAATATTATATGACATATTAATCTTAACTTGTAATGTTACCTTGTATGTAGGTAATTTTACTGCTTTTTTCCTGTCACGTCTAAATTACTAGACTGGTTGAGACCTTAATGTTTTGCAACGGTAGAAGTCATATAACAGCTTACTTAACTAATATTTGAAAGAAAAACTTCACAAAAGTAAAATCTTTGATGACTTCATTTTAGTCTACCTATGTAAAGGAAATTAAATTGATAAGGATGAAGGAAGGACACGAAAGTAAAATGATGCATAAAACCTTTGCAGAGTAATAATAAAACTTCAAATGAATTTTTACAGTCTATTTATTTATAAAAACGATTGTAGCAAAGTTTATAAACAAAGAACATACCTAGTGCGACGCACATAGACTAAAAATGTCTGTACCTACCAGTCTAATTATTTCGACAGAAGTTTAAAATAATGCCTAAAACTTGCTTCCTTGCTCCAGTCTAGACAAGTCGAGTTAAAAGTAAACAGCCTCTGAAAGCGTTTTCTAGTTAATTATTAACTGAACTTTATGCTTACCGTGCGCTCAAATTAACGACGATAATGCACGACATACATTTCTACTCTAAACTATGTACCTAATTGATAAATAAATGTACTGGCAATAGTCAATCAAAGATTGTAAAAAGATCATATAGAATCATAGTAGCTTAGATAGATTTTTTGGTTCTAGAGTTATATTTACCTAATTTGAATATGAAAATCTGAGAGTTAATTTGGAAAACTAGCAAAAAAAAATTCACTATAAATCCATACATACTATTAGGTATTTTAAAAAGTGTGGATGTACGTTCAATATTTCTTAGAACAGACAGCGTTGCTATTATGCGATATGTTTATTTACTCTGATAGTTTGGGCGGCGTTTTAAAGATGTCTTAGGAACGTCATTCATCAGACAAATTGAAGTGTATACAATAGGCTTCTCCGTGTAATGTAGGCGGACCTATTTTCACACAAAACAAAGGGTAATTAAGTTTGCAGCAATACAAAAACTTGTTTTGAGTATATTTCTATTATTAATAATGCTAGTATAAATATCATCATGATACGAAACTTGGAAAAAGAAACTCAAATTAAGCTTCTGCTTGGAAAATTCATATAAACAGATCCTTACATTTAAGTCTAACCTATACACTACACACATTTTGACTAAAACTCTCCTACCGTACACAAATTTACAAATATTTAGAGTCACAGTTGTTTGTCGTTCTCCTGAAGTTGCACAATGTTCGACGCGACCCAGCTCGCCTGTAATAGAATTTTGCTTGCACCTATTTTTTCCGGCGCCATCCGTGCATACTGATAGTTTCTATCTGATGAAAATTGCAGTTCGTTTATGTAAATACACTTTTCCTATAATTTCGACTGGAAATTCTGCTAGCTATTGTCTTTTCTTTACGTTAAAGAAGTAACGATAATTGAAGATAATTTCTTTAATTCAAATTCATGGTTTATTTTTATTTTTATTTCAATGCAATGACAGAATGTTATTTTTCTTTCTCTCTTTCTATGTATTCATTCTTATTTTAAAATCCTCACTTTTTCCTTTTGAAAGGCCTGCAACACATCTGTCATCGGAGATTTAACAGTAACTTTACAAGTAATAACTAAAACAATCTATTCAACTATAACTTAATTTAATTTAATATCGAATATGCAGTAATGCCCTAATTAACTCACATTACAAATATTTGGTATAATTAACAAGCACTCCTGACCGTGTTCAAAACGGAACATATTACTTGACAAATTATTACGTACATATAAAATAATTTCCCATTCGCTTTATATTATGTGCATGGTTTAATATTGTAAATAAAACGTTTTTATTGAAATCAATTTGATCAAATTCAATCATATATTTCATCATCTGAGCTGCACTTTTATATTGTTTTGTGTGTCTTATCTTAGATGGACTTTTGATATTACTTAACTTAGAGTATTGTTGGAACTGCTTCTTACATTTAAGATACAAAAAACACTTTTATGAAGAAGCCATGAACACCATGAACATCACGATCAAGCGATAGTGGTGCATTAAAACGAATAGTATTTTGTAAATTAATTTAATTATAATGACAAAACATGTCTTTATCTCTTCCATTTCCGTACCACTCAGGTTGCTTGGCAAATATTGCTAGTTTGCAATAAGGCCGCTTCGTGTACATTATAATTTTTGTTGCTTTTTACATGTACTTATCTTTTTTGTTTCTTATGTACAATAAAGTATTGTAAACAAATAAATAAACTGAACCTTTTTCAAAGGCAAGGAAACGACTGCAATTCAAAACAATCCAACGAGTTTTTTTCAGATTTTCGCAAGCAGATAGTATAACATATAATGGTATAAAACATACAATCATTGTAGATATCATAAAGGAATCTATGTCTCGTGTAATTTGTCTTTGTCTTAACCAAATAAAGAACTTTAATAGTTGAATAGTCTTACTATGGAATAATTAATTGGTACCATATGCGAACTCAATTTGGCTACAAAGAAATTTAGCTTAAAGAGCCTATGTAATATGACACTAACAATCTTGACATAGTTCCGATTCTAGGAACTGGAACGGTTTTTTACGCTTGTTACAATGTATCGTTAATTTAAATATTCTTTTTTATTTCACATAACCATAGATTAGTTATTTGTTGAAGTGTATTAAACATCGATATATAAGGCATAAGTAATTCCTTATTTTTAGCATTAAAAAGTTATTAATTCTGCTTTACGTAACCGACACCAAGACCCGTGTAAAACGTGATTCGTTTTTTTTCTTTATAATTTTTCGGTTTCATTTTATTAGCATTGAAAAAAATTTTGTTCTCATGATGGAAATTTAATATTGGTGACAGTAGTGACTAGAATGCGGGATAAATAATGGAATAGAAAAAATAAGCTCCTCCCACTTATCGCTGAAGAGATGACGACAGTTTTCTGTGAGGGTGGTACTACTCCGGGCTAGCCGGATCAACGTATCATCATCATGTATTTCTTCTTTATTTTTTCAATGACTTCCCCATATTTGAATTTCTTACGTACATCTGGTAATATCTGGTGAATGTAACCTATTATTTTTATTGCATTGAAAATCGCGATTTATATGTATGCCAATCGTTTTAATAAATTGAATGAAAATAAATATCGTATCCGCTTTCCGCTCCTCTGTTTGTTGAACCCAGTAGCCTAATTTATAGATTAGTTATCGGCGAATTTATTTATTTTGCGATTATTATCGGATTGGAACGGTAAATCTGTGTTAAGATATTTTTATTAATATTGGTTTTATTTCTTAAGGAAATATTATATTTAATATTATTTTATTTCTTCCTCGTATTAAGCCTCAAAGAAGTGGCTTATAGCCATAAAAATGGAATTTCATGCAGGTACAGTTATAGTTAAGTAGTACAGTACAGTTATAATTTTTAATTAAACTGTTAAGCTATATTATACCTATTATACATGTAAAATATGTTTAAGCCTGAGTCCAAAATTTTTATATATGAAAGATGAAGGTGTAGATAAGGAGTAGAGTAGTGAGAGTAGAAGGTAAGATGTAGGTATTGGACCTATATATCTAAGGAAACAGGGATAGCATTTTTATAATCAATTTATTGTATTTAAGGGTTTTTTATATAGGATTTTAACGTTTCAGATGCTGAAGACTAAATACGAAGTATCAAACGATTTTGTTTATTATGTACCTAGTGAATACGACGGAGCTTCATCTATAAAATTCCTTTAGTCTTAAGTGTCAAAGGAGTTTATTAAGCGTTAATAAACTGGCAAGCTATATATAGCAGGCATCACAAGAAAAACTTTAGTGTCAGCACTATTACACGATGTAATGTCATTTGGCGGCCACTCAAATATATGTGGCGCCAACTATTAAAATTACTATAAGTGACATCAGCGGTGTTATAGAAACACGCCAAACAATGTAACGACTCTGTGTGATACCGCAAAGAATTGTGTGGCATGAGAGTGACTCATTTTGTTATCTTTTGTTATTTTAAGTTTGACGTGTGTGTGTGTGGGTGTGTGTGTGTGTGTGTGTGCGTGGTATTGTAGCTGCTAGTACCTAGATGAGTAGAAAAACAATACGATATAGAGATCAGCTACCCAGGAGAAAAAGTAGTAATTAAAATTTATTTCTAACTCACGGTCTGTCTAGGTAAAGGAAGGCTTTATCATAATATGACTAAGTCCATAATCCATCCTACCGGTGTTTTAAAAAATCTTAATGAGGACCAGCTCGTCTCACCAGTTATATTATTCAATTTGATGTTAACCTCCTCTGAACCAAAGGGAAGATCGTCGACCAGTTGAATCACTCACTGGCAAGCCGTTAGTCCCCAATGGTTCGATGTCTAGAGGTCGTATAATATTCTAATTTTCGAACACATATCATAAGCGCGACATTAAACTCGGCGCACTAGTAGTTGTCGCTACATCTACATGAGCAAAAAATGGTGCAAGGCGTTTCTACGGTTATGGAATTGTCTAACGTGCATCCAATAATAAACCATTTTCAAAGCACGTAAACATAAGTGTTTAAAGACCTGCGCACTCGGGACTAATCCTAGTGAGAAATTAATTTATTCTCGCAAGCTGGAACAGTGGGAAATGATAAAGCTTTAATGGCTCGCTATTAACGCCCAGCTGAGAAAATGATGCATCGCTTTATGTACCAAATTGGTTTGCATCTGTTATGTACTCGTTGTATGAAAATTATGTGGAAAAATACTACCTTATGTTAAACAGTTTTTTACTCTTTTACGCAATAGTACTGGATAGTAGCCTTGGTCCGTCCAGGTCATAAATTTGTTTAAAATTAAATGTTTGAGATGGTTTTTCTTGATGATGGAATGGTTTTGTGTGCAACAAAAGCACAATTTAATAAATGACATTCGTTTATATAATTTAAGGTCATCGCCAAGCCATAGTAGGTATATCAATATCTACATGTTCCAAATTACTCGCCTGCTATATTTTAACTAAAATGCTTAATAAGTAAAAAGAGTTGAAAAGAAATACTTTATACTTTTGGTTACGGATTAAACATGAGGTAGCACTTTTAATCTAATACTTAGAATAGTGTTAGTTATTAAATGTCATAAATATTTTGCACTAAACTATAATTTATTACCCTCGTATGAAATCTAAACAACTTTAAAATGTCAAGAGCTTATTCATTACTTGGAATTGTTTTACTCATCTTGAAACACTTAATAAGTAAATTAACGATACAGTTTATGTTAACTTTGAAATCTACTGAACCATTTATTTATTTATTTATTCGTGCAGTCAGAAAACTTTTAAAAGTATTAATATACTTATATTAACACTATAAAATGTGACTATAAAAAATAAAATGGGACCACCATTCAAACAAAAAAGGTCATCAAACATAAAAACATAGCATACTATCAAATTGAATAACCTCCTTTTTAGAAGTCGGTTAATAAAGTATAAAACACAGTTGGTAATAAAAACCTTGAATTAAATGATTCCGATATTTTTAGCAGGTCTAGTTCAAGAACACTTTTATTTATACCACATGGCAACGAAACGGTTTGTCAAGAGCTCAATAAAACAACCATCTTATTTTATTTATTGTTGGCTTTTAATAAGATGTGGTCACTAATTCAGAAGATTAGAGAATTTTGAATAAAAGTTAATAACAACGATATCATAATTCCGCTTTTAGTTATCTATTTATCGATTCTCAAGTTTGATTATATACTAGTCTATACTAGTATATAACTATTATAAATCTAGGACAGAAAATATGAATATTTTAAGCTTAACCTATTTCTATACAGCTAACAATATGGCGACAAAGAAATTAATCCTCCTAGTTCATTCATTCATTTGCCTTTTAAATGGAATTTATAAAGGTCAGGAATGTCACAGATTAGCAATGTGTGTCACCTTGACATTTGACAGCTAACAATAAAAATAATTTGCATAATCTATACATCGTAATGATAATCATATTGTGATGGCGCTCCTTTTATTTTTACTTGAACGCGGTGAGGTCAAAAAACGGAAATGGTTTGGGATGTTACGTATCTTTTCTTCTTATCTGCACCGATATGAACGAAAAAGATGGCAATAGGTTTGTCATAGTGGCCTGCATAGCATTACGCCAAATTCTTCGAGAAAAGAACACAATAAGTATCATAATAAAGTCATCAATCGCCTAAAATATTCGAGTTTATAACCACTGGTTGGTATGCTAGTTCATTATTCCCTTATCAATTGGGTGTAAGATTTAATAATAAGTATTCCTTTAGGGCAGCAATATTTTATGTAAATGCTTGGTAACTCATATATAGTATGTTCCTTTTTCACTCTTAATTGTATTTTTGATTGTATCTTTTGACAATATTTTAGGAGGCATTATCTTTGACCGATAGCAATTGAGAATAAACAAAAGTAAGACTTCTCAGACTATTGTATAGTATTATAGACTAATAATTTTAATATAGTAATATGAAAATCGCCTCGCCTCACAATAAGAAAATTGTAAGCGTTCAACAATAAATTAGTTAACAACACAATTCATAATTGAGTTATAAATCTATCAATTCACGGCGCTGTTTTAAACATTGTTAGCAAATTGTTTAACTGTACCACTTAGTACATTACATTGAAGTGGGTGCTATTGAATATTAGTTGCTATCCAATTATTTCATTTACTAATATGTATATGTTTACGTATACTTATAGCACTATTTCGGAATTTGTAATTATAATATTATATATAAAGCATTTAAAAATGTCGCAGAAGGTTGGTAGAACTCCGACACCAGCTACCTTTAATTTTAAACCTAAATAAAAAAATATTTTCAGGACATTTATACACAACGCCATCTAGTTTCAAGCTAAGCAGAAACTTGTGTTATGGCAACTAGATAACGGAATAAATTACATATACATACTTTCCTTTTGTAAATACATACATACAATACTGTATAGCAACACCCAGACCCCAGAAAAATACAAATGTAAATTACAAATATATTTCTCTGGTGTGGGGATCGAACCCACGACCCTTTACGCAGAAAGTAGTTATGTTACCACTGCGCCAAGCGGTCGTCTAATAATAATTATACATAGTTAGAATTTGAGTATGACTTCTGTTTATCATATTATTTCACTACAAAATTTTTGCGTATTGTTGAAGTATGGTAATTTATTTAGTTTCTAGTTCCCTAGCTAGTTTTGTAGTTTACATGTTTACTATAATATAATCTATATCTATAACAAGTAAAAACCTATCGTTAAACATTTGCCATCAGTAGTCCCTTCAACAATATCACTAAGCATTTAACCCAATGTGTTAAAGGAATTAAAGTAAAATGACATTTAAACTTTTATCCAAAGTTAAAACTTTGTAGTCTTACACTGACCACGCACGAGTTCTCGAAACTTCCACGTGTACTTCAGTTCGGAGTTTGCCGGCTTTATTAGAGATTAGGATTGAATATACGCTGTTGTATCACAGTTAAGGGTACTAATTGCTCTTATGTACAGCATTTAAGGGTCTTATATGCTGTACATAAGAGCAATTATGTATGTTTTTCTTTTCTGAATATAATTTAAAAGATAGTAAGTACCGTTACTGTATACTAAATTCGCAAGAGCTATTAATTTAAGTGAAATTCGAACTTTTACCCAAAGTACCTTTTTTTTTATAGTGGGGAAATGCTCATGCATACCTACAGCCCTCGGGGTTGGACTGCAGGTTATGTCGGACTCTTACCGACTAAAACCCCACTTTGTTCCACCAAACCGCTTCATGACGGGGTCATGGGTACCCTTGCAGACTCTTCCGCAACCCCGTCAGCGGCTGCCGGTTGCCGGGCCGATAGCAAAGATGGCCCCAAAGGCCATCACGCCAGGCGACGTGAATAAATTCACGCCACCCCAAAGCCGAACAGTGGACAGACCCCGGTCCACCGTTCAGGGCTACGTCATGAGGGCAGGCCGAGTCGTTTCACAACCATTCAGGTTGCTACTCCAGACTGGCACTACCCCCTGACCCACATCACCTCCTTACCCAAAGTACCTACGAAATAACCAGTCCTTCACTGAACACGCACGAGCTCTCGAAACTTGCAAATTCAAATCATTTAATAGTAATAGTATATACTAATAGTAATAGTATTTACTCAGTAAGATTCGGTTGCTTTTGATTCAAAAATGTGTTGGTAAACTGTGTTCGTTTTTTTAAATCTAAATATATATAATTCAAAGGTGACTGACTGACATAGTGTTCTATCAACGCACAGCCCAAACCACTGGACGGATCGAGCTGAAATTTGCCATGCAGGTAGATGTCATGACGTAGGCATCCGCTAAGAAAGGATTTTGATCAATTCTACCCTCAAGGGGATAAAATAGGGGATCAACGTTTGTATGAACATCCACGCGGGCGGGGTCGCGGGCAACAGCTAGTTTGTTAATATAATTTAAAAGTTAGTACCGTTACCGTATACTTAATTCGCAAGAGCTATTAATTTACCGTGACATTTGAACCTTTATCCAAAGCACGAAGTTCCCAGTCTTACACTGACCACGCGTTCTCGAAACTTCCACGTGTATTTCGAAGTCGAAGTTCTTTGGCTTTATCCTGTAGTTAGACATTAGAATCGAGTATACTCTCTTGTATATAGTTAAGCTTACTAATTGGTGTTATGTTTAGTAAAATAGTTAGTAATAGTATACGGAGGTATGCAGAAATAATATTAAATAGTTTAATTCCATATAACTTTTAAATACTTCGAATTGGTGAACTCAATATTTCTTGAGTGGTAAGTTGCAATACAAACAAGTTGAAAAGCAATTAAACTATCCGATACATAAAGATATATAACATAACCATTGATATTTATCAGACTTCCAAACCAGCCAAATAAATAACAGGAAAATTTCATTGCACAACAAAATTATCCGATATAAGCTTTATAAATGACCAAACAACTACAAGAAAACAACGAAAACTTTATTACTATGCAGCATACTCTCCCGAAGATAAATCCTAGAACAAAGAGAAATATGTTATTATAATTAATAGCAGTTGCATCCAATTTTATATCTGGAAATGTTCCAAAATAATTTTAAAAAAGTTACAAGCGGCAAATTAATTATTTTCGCGCGGTAATACTACAGGCTATTATCTAAATCTTTCCAACGGGTTTTATTTATGAGTATTGTACTTGGATAAGAGAAATCTTTTTTTTTTTACTTGATTGTATTCATCCAGTAACTAGTATTCTTCATACTGAAACACGATCCATGCCATGTAAGTACCTATAGGTGAAATATTATTACAGGACACACATTATGCTAAACTTAGTCGGAATGATAGATGAAGAATAATAATGGCGTCCTTAGTTATATAATAGTGCGAGTTAGTGAGGATGTAAGCTTGTATAAGTCGCGTCACGGGTGTTTAGCGCTGGACGAGAATAGCTGCGCATCGGTAGAATCGCGCTCGTAATTGACAGCGAGAAAGACAACATGACTGGGGGACTGGGACTATCACGCGCCCCGCACGCCGTGCCGTCCCCTCGATACATTATTGTTGACTTCTGCGCAGGTTTCGTTCAGCGCTAAAGATTAGTGACGCTACTTATATGTTGCTTTTATCTTTGGGATTAAAAAAAAAAGGCAACTAGATAACGGAATAAATTACATATACATTTGTTCTTATTACATATCATTTTCTTTTGTAAATACATACAATAGATAGCAACACCCAGACCCCAGAAAATACAAATGTAAATTACAAATATATTTTTCCGGTGTGGGGATCGAACCCACGACACTTCGCGCAGAAAGCATATGTGCTACCACTGCGCCAAGCGGTCGTCAAAATGATGGTCTCTCGTGCGGAATGTAGGTATATTAGAACTATGAACAAGACATGGGACATTTTTACCCAAGTTTACATTTATAAAGGAAGAAACGGGACCGCTAGGCGTTTTAAGTAAGTGAAAAAAAACCTAATATCAATATTGTATACAAACAAGGATTTGGATAAGAAAGAAATAAAAAATCAAGCAATATGTTTTAAATGGAACTTACTTAATCAATTTACTTTTTCCTATCATTAGTGTTTCTAATATGTTTGATTTGATGTCCTCACATAAATTATAATTTGCAACGCCAACGCAAAATAGTAATTGAATAACCATATTATTATCACCCTACGGAAAGTTCTAATAATTTCCAAAATTATTATATACCTTATCATGATTACATATATTGTCATATTAGCTTGTTAAAATTAAAAAAAATAATATGAAATAATTAATGGGTTTATTCAAAAATAAAAAAAAATATATATTTCTTACTCACACAAAACTGTTTACTGTTGAATCATAACTATTACGTGTTTTAAAAGACACGTCAGAGTAAAATTATTCTGAAAATTAATTCAATTATAACGTACGTCCTACATTACGTGACCTGTCAGACTAATTTGAGCGGATACGCGGCGATGTTAGAAACAATTTTAATATTAATCCGCGCAAGTAACGTTTGAAATTTCACGCTACACCTCGCAATGGTGTTTTATAATTGGTTGGAGAAATGTTGGATGTGGTTTAACATTTAATACTTACCAATTCATGTATCACGCATGATTTTAGAGGATGAAATATCTTGACTCCAATCGGGGTACCATCTTCTTAATAAACTCCAGGGTAAAGTATTGTCTCTGCAAAACTGCCTTTTATGAAACTGCCTTGCGAACCGCTATTTTAATATGACGATTTAAAATTTACTATATTTAGCTTAGATGAATAAAGAAATGATTGACTTTGATAACCGTATTGTGAGAGCTAAAGTACCTATTTATTTTTCGACCAAACTTATTTTCCTCTTATCCTGCATTCCATTAAATGTTAACTACATCTCCTAGTTTGATAGTTATAACTTAAAAATAGTCTCTCTATATTTACCCTCTCTATGTCAAGGCAAGCGCGACTGCAGAGACATTTGACCTCCAGTAACCTCTGGTTAAGCTCAAACGTTTCATACATTAAGCTGAAGAACTGTCTAAACGTGCTAATCTTTTGAACTGTAGACAAAATTTTGTAAATTATTTTTCTATGTTATAGTAAATAGATATGTTATTTGCGCAAAATTTTGAGGACGCAAAAACATCTTAATTACGACTTCATAACTTTACGTGATTGCTGACCGGTGTTATGTTTATTTGCATTCACGTGCAAGTGACAAAACTATCTCTTTTTTCTTGTTGGTTTTACCATTTATCTCTTTTCTATCGTATTGATTTGTAGTGAATTGTAAAATGAAAGAAAACTACGTGTATAACAGATATATTAATTTTATATATATTATTAAATATAAATATCATTACCTATGTAATAGCTTTATTTCATATTACGCTTAGCACTCGGTCAAAGGTTACTTTCAGGATCTTTAAGTATTGATATAAAAAAGAAAACCCCAAACAAAAAGGCTATTTCGTTTAGAACAAACGCACACGTAGCAACGGACTAATTTGAACAATTAAACTCAACATTAGCAAATCGTAAACTCCAAATGAACAAACACAAAACTAAATGTTCGAGTTCAACCACTGTGATTGTGTCCGCTAATTAGCTAACTTCTAGTTGTGGTTTCATCGATAATTGTTGCAATTATGAAAACCTACTCTGAATTGAATAAATTTAAAGGGATTATATTACATACTAGCTGTTGCCCGCGACTCCGTCCGCGTGTACTTTCATATAGACTTTGAAACCCTATAACCTACATCTTACTACTTTTTTTCCTTAAAACCATCCTCTTACATTCAAGAATATTCTAAAAAAAGAATTATCTAAATCGGTTCAGCTGTTATCGAGTTATGCGCTTAACAACACATTTTGCGATTCATTTTTATATAATAGATTAAAGAAGTATATAGTATAAAACAAAGGTCTCTGTTTCTATATAAGGATATAGATTTACAAGGATAAATGCTTAAATCTTTAAAGCTATGCGACTGATCCTCATGCCGTTTTTTTACCAGATAAAGTGACCAGATACGTATAATACATGCAGTAGAGAATGTTACTTACCTTGGAAGGTTACTTACCTGAGAATTTATAATATATAGAAATTTTAAAGAAAACATTTAGACGTTCTTTTAAAAGATCACCATAGCATATGCCTTATCTCTAAAAAAACTATGACCTACTTCAATATATAACAGCTGAAAATTCGAAACACATGTGGAATGATGGAATCAACTTTATGACGTCATAGAACTATTTGAATGATGTCAGGAAGTAAAGAGGAACTCCGAGAAATTATCCCACTTAAATTGTAGCTACTGAGAACTGTTTTAAGACTTGTTTAAAGTATATTTAAGCTTAATTTTAGCATTTAAAAGATGCATAAAATACATGTACCTATCTTTATATATCATATACAATTTACATTTAAATTTATAGAGAATTATATGTTTAAGCTTTTTAGGGTCTTACATACTCCAAAATTTTTTTGAAACATTTATATCCTACTTATAATGTAAATGTGAAAGTTTGTGAGAATGTATGTCTGGATGTGTTTGTTATTCTTTCACGCAAAAACGGCTGGACCGATTTTTATGTAGACTTTCATATAAACTTTGACCCCCCTTCCCCCCTTATAACCCTTTTTTTTCCAGTTAAAAAGTAGCCTACGTTTTATCTTAGGCTCTAGACCATCCGTGTACCAAATTTCGTTGTAATCGGTTCAGAAGTTTTAGCGTGATAGAAAGACAGAATATAATATTAGTATTGATATGCAGATAGGTGATTCCGGTATCGTTTCGGGAATGGGAACAACGTGGGTAAAACTGAGGGGCACAGCTACTTTCCATAAATGTGTTTGAAGAATTTAATTCTACGTCTACGTCTTTCCATTTTCACGAATTATAGAGATAAATTGTAGTACAATTATTGTTGGTTAAAGTCCTATTCTAGTAGATTGAATTACTTCTAGAAGTACAGGTGTGAATATGGGTCATGTTATGTAGGCCATTGCAAGCTTGAGGTCATCTTCGTCTGTTATTGCAGCTTTGCTATGCGAATTGACCCATTCACAAAGGGCTTGATGCCTTTCATAAAATATTTAGTGGAAAGTGTCGAATTTATCGTGTTACGATAAATATTGATATGAAGCATATTGTCAAAACCAGTAGATATATATTAAGAATTAATACTTTTATTAAAAAAAATATTTCAGGAATTGTGACGTTGTGAGAGAAGATGACAGGAGACATCTAATGATCCTGTTTTGAAACCAATTAAAGAAGAGCAATATCGACCCGTTTTTTTGTATTACTTAGGTAATTCACCTATTTACACACACACACACACACACACACACACACACACACACACGCAAACACACATACACTGACACGCGAGTCTATTATATTACAAACCAAGTATGTCTTGCCCAGTAACTTGTAACTGAATTAATATGAATATATGCAAAGTATACTGGATGCAATAAAAGCGTTGCTAAGTAACCAAGCCAGTAAAAGAACTATTTAAAGTTCAATTTATGTTGTCACTCGTAAATTAGTTGCAAAAGGGAATAAATTTTACCAAAAGTACTTTGTCGGAAATGGCCATGCTTTTTATACGAGAAATGTTTTTAATGTTTTATATAATAAATGTCGTGGAATATTATTGACATTATTATTGAATTTATATTGACTTACAATTATGTATTTAATATACTTATGTTAAGTTACTCAATTGTAAATTTTATATATTTTAAAATGTCCATTTTTTCCCTTTTTTTGGTAAAAATTTTTTTGGTATTTGTTTTTCAAATTTACTCAGAAAATAAACATTTTCATTTTCATTAAGTCGCTGATTTGATTATTGTAGTACTGAGGGTAGTACACCGAGACGTCAGTTGTTATTGTAATGGCGGCACGTGGACAGAGTCCTAACTCCTATTTAAGAAAGTGGGGTTTGCGACGACGCTTTTGACTATTCGGGACGCCGTCCAGTTCACACCTTCAAAATAAAACCGTGGTAAACGAACCACTGATCGGAGTTGATTTTATTGGAATTTTATCATTTCAGATTTCGCAGAAGCGAGTTTATAATCCACATCTGCTCATTATTCTATGCCGTCTGCGGAATGAACCCTGTACCACCTAATCAAGATGGTGACGGCACTACCGCTAAGCTTTCACTCACGCATATATATTTTAATTTTAATAAGTTTTATTCTATTGGCAATAATGTGGAAAAAGTATGCACTTTTTACCAGATTATTTTTCGTGTTTTCCAATCACCCGACAAATCCATTTTGTGGTTAATGCGTAAAAGAGTAACAAACATTTATATATAACATATATTTAAACACCTTCACAAACTTTGGCATTTATTATATTAATAAGTACTACTACTAATTAGCTAAATAATAACTCATTGAAAAACAAAAGACCAACCGACCATTGCACAAACCAATAATTATATTTTAGATATTTATATACAATTTCACTAGGTAATATGAAATAATAGCTGTTTCCCGCGACTCCGCTCGCGTGGATTTTCATACAAACTTTCATCCCCTATGTTATCCCCTTGATGGTAGAATTGATCAAAATCCTTTCTTAGCGGATGCCTACATCATAACATCTACCTGCATGGCACATTTCAGCCCGATCCGTCCAGTGGTTTGGGCTGTGAATTATATATATTTAGATAAATTGAAATGACTCCTTAATCAGCTTAACAAGATTCTTTGAGTACGTACTACATTGTGTCTTGATTTAAAGCAATACTCATAGATGAGATATGATCCCAATAATAGTTGCTAACAAATATTAATCTAAGTCTTAAATCTTTTGAGTGTGAATCTTTCTAGAAAAGCCAAACGTGTCTTACAAAAGTGTTTTCGGACAACTCACTACAACTATGCTTCTGCTACAGCAAGGCTGCTACAATTTTATGACTCATTAAAATTTGCTCTTAGAGTGTAATCGTAAAAGACACGAACTTGTGACTTATGTACTTTAAAAGTTAAATGGAAACTTAAAAGCATACTCCTGTTTCCCTATGCGCCCTTGAAGGCCCGTCCCGTGTATTTACGTGTGAAACCTGTTAAGAAAACACTTGAAACTTCGAAACTATGCAATGTTAGCAATCTAATTACAATAAAATGTTTATTTTTATTATTGTTCCAGATATTGGAACTTTTGCAAAAGGAAATATGTATAGGTAGACAAAATAGTCTAGGTTGAAATGGCTTCACTTTTGTGCTTATAGTACGGTTCTAGTTGTTATTATTCTATGAATTAAGTTTACAGACATATGAAAACGTCTTCGCTTTCTTTTATAATCATGTATAAAGTACTAGTAAAAGATTAATAAGACAATAATAATTTGAAATTCAATATTTACGTACCTGAACCAAAACGTTGATAGTTTTAATAATACAATGACGTGATTTGAAGTTTTCTTTAATTAATTATGAGATAAAACTAATATATTAAAATCATTAATATTAATTTTATATTCATGTTGTTATTAATTTAAAAAAATAATTTATAATTTTACGTAAAGTATTCCATAACTATAACTTAAACCAATTTTAATAGTACCGTTCTTAACATAGACTTCTTTGACCCCAAGAAATCACCAAACATAATACGTTTCACTTCAATAAAACAATCAAACTCCGACCACGTTTAATCGCAGGCAAGTTATTACACATTGCACAGCATGTTGGTGTCAGGAAGCAGGAATTTAATATCATGAAGCATATTTCGCCGTGTTTAGCTTGTACGAAAACGCTATGATTCTGATTTGCGATACAGCGTCTACTAAACACCGTATTACTTGCTAGAGGTTTAGTTATCCTGGATGTGATATTGGCACTGATTACATACGATTGTCCTAAATATATTCTAGCTTTTCTCTTTAACCCTCTAAAGGCTTACTTTAAAAACACGTCATTAATTCACTAGATCACTGTTGATTTGTATTTAGAAAGCTTTGCAGTAACCTCATGCAAGTTAAAATGACGTCAGAAAAAGTTTTAAAAAATGTATTAGGTAACCCACTATATTATGTATACCAACTTATAACCGTACAATTAAAAAAAAACTTTATAAGTAAATACTACATTTAAGTAAATACATCCAAAAAAAAAATTATGAACAAACTAAGTACTTTACTCTTACCCTAATTTCTTATTAAAAAACTGAATATAATAACATCTGAATTGAACCATTAAAACTGTTTACGAAAAATATCATTATCTCTTTATCCCGTAAGTACATTTACATAAACTTGTCGCTTCACATAATAGACTTAAGCCGTTAATCTTCTCAAAACAAAAACATCCACGAGCTCACAGTTGTGGCTTTAAAAAGTTTCTAGAGACAAACAAAACAGCGTCCGCAGAATTACTTCAATTGTAAGAAAATTGTGACCATTTCTAGTTAGGAAAACGGTCCAAGGGAAGAAACTTATGAGTTTCATATGTAAATTTATTGCAGTCGACGCTTAGCTAATTTGTGCCATAAATTGTGCGATACGTGTCTGTAGAGATATTTAGCCAGGTTTAAACGTGATTTATTGTTAGTTTGTTAGTAATGAAATCGTCAAATTTATTACTTTGTTTTATAGAGGAGAGGAAATTACTTGTGACGTTGGATTTAAATTTTAGTAAGGTAATATTTTGATACGGAGTAAGTTAGTTTTATATGTTGAAAGCATTCTTACCTTTTTACCTTCTTACCTACAATATTATGGATAGCTTCATAAGCACAACGATTAAGACAAGCAAGACGAAGCTGTACCACCCTACGTGTGCTAGTAAAAGTTCAACAAATTCTGCCGTTATAAGATGAATCCAAATTAAAAAAATCTCGATTTAAATCTGGAATGCGATGGGCATTGTGTTGTATGATTATTACACAACAATGAAAGTGCTGTGAAGTTTGGAAAGTTTCATAAATTTTCGCAATATCGTCCGCCCCGTCCTAGTTTGAGCTCGGACTTCATTGCTATAAGTTTACCCGCGCTAAATCCGTTTCAGTTAAGAAAATTTTAATGGAAATGCATTGTGTTTTTTATTGGAACGAAAGCTATTTCAATGCATATTAATTTTGTAAGTAAATTAATTTAGTTTTATAAAACTGGCTAGTGTATCCAAAATTTACGTTCAATCTAAAACCTTCTGAATCTGTTAGTCTACCTTACCTAGTCGTCGTCGTCGTCATATCAGCCGTAGGAGGTCCACTGCTGAATACGAGTATAGGTTTCGACCCTTGATCTCAACACATACCCGCAACCAGCGTCTTCCGGCGATCTTTGCATGGTCATCTGTTCACTTTGTGGGTAGACACCCTACGCTGCGTTTGCTGGTTCGTGGTCTCCCCAATGTTTTACCTACTACCTAATGTTGTTGGTCAATTTAAGTAGAACTTATTTCATATTAATATATAATAGCTATTTTTATTTATTACGTTTGTTTATGTACTTCATAATTTTTTGATTTTATTGATTCTACGAGTTTCGACACATTTGCTAAGATTGTCACACAGGCGCATATTTTTACCGGCTAATGAAAAACCGGGTTAAAATGTTATGATTTATTATCTTGTTTTTCCTGAGTATTCAACAAACATCGATAACTACATCCTCCCAAACTTTTGAATTTATAATACATATTAGTTAAGATGATTTTATGGCTACCGAAACAATGATCTTTCTCCATAAGTAATGTTTTTTACCTACTACTAAATCTAAATATAGGCTACCCATTTACATTTATATTATCATACCAATTTAAAATAAATAAAAATTAATTAAAACAGTATTTTCATTTCATAGGTCTATAAAAATTAATATACCAGTATATTAATCTAGGGTTATATAGTAACTTTAAATAAGATCTATTCTCTAATGAAATCGATAAAGTTAAAGATGACAAAATCATCAATGTCTTAAATTGTCAATATTTTGCATAAAATAGTAGTATGAATAGAAATACATCCCTCAGTTTATGACAAATAGAATATTACGACATAACAAATTGAAATTTTAGTATTGAAATTTGCGAAAAAATAGTGTTGCCATAACAAAAGTTATCGGACACTATCCGTCAAACGCTATGTACCTATCTATGTTTTTATAAACCAATTTCGGGCTCGAATAAAATTTGTTTTGTGAAAGTTCATTATTTGTAAAATCACAAGCGCGTAACACCGCAGCGATATAAATCTTCTAAACCGCGTCAGCCCAAATCAAAATGAATGGCCCAAAAATACCTATGAGTTTCATGTGAAAATGTCGCATGGCTTACGTTCGGTTTGAAATCATAATTACATACGAGTATTTATGTAACATTAAGCTTTTATAATCACAGATGAAATCATTTTAAGTTTAGTGGATGATTTAATAGTAGATAGACATATCGCACATCTAGTTAACAGTAAATGTCCAAAAATTCCAAAATTAGTTCCAACTGTCAAAATTTCCCTTTTATATGAATGCATTGAGTGCTTAAAAGTCTCTTTTTTAATTCAACAACGTACGTTAGAGAGCGCCATTGTCATTATAGCATTCAGTGCAAAGTTATGACATAAAAAATCTAGTGAAAAATTTAGATAAACACATTTATGACTTTATAGAACTAGATGTGCGATATAATTTCTACAGTGGTTTTAAGAACTGAAATGCGCCTACAATATTTGTTGCAGACTTAAAGTAATAGACAGCGTTGATCCAACCACTTGTTCAAGTAAAGTTTGTTCTATCTTTCAATTGCGTGATATCATGACTGTAAGTATTCATTTTGATTATTTAACTTTGGTGAATTGTTGTAAAAGTCGTGTTTCAGGAAAGCTAATTTGAGAATGTTTATAAGCAAGGTCATTGATCATAATCATCAGTTCAATCCTGCTTAAGTGCTCACTATAGCATAAAAATACGCATTTGTTACCTAGATATCTACACAACAGTCACATATACCCAATAATTTTCTTATATATTTATAAGAATATTATGAATGTTTCTGTCATGTAAAAATATAGACACGTCAGTCATAGTATAGTCACATCATACGACAATATGTGTAAACAAATTAATATCCCTTTGTTTAAATATTAGAAAAAGAGATATCAAAAACCTATAATAATACCCTTATATGTTATCCTTTATTTTATTAGCGTCCGAATCAGCAAGATAATATCGTGGTTGTAAAATTGTTGACCGTTTACTATAAAGGCTGGGCCATCATTGATAAAAAACAAATTTTGATATCAGTTCGTTTTACATCGTACGGCATTTTATTACGGTAACCCTAATTCTATATAAATATACCGATAGAAATAATGTTTTTTTTGAGGATCAAATGTGTGTCTTTTTAATAAGTACCTTACTGTCAAATTATAAATAACGTAATCGCTTTTAGTAATAAATCTATTTTCAAGAAAATTAGAAAAAAGGCCAGTGTGGTGGTACGTAAATCTAGATCGTTGTTTTCTCCAAATTTATTGACAACAGACCACATATGACAAATTTATTTACACAAAAAAGGTTACGTCGAAAAAATTAAAAAAAAAAAAACAAAATAAAAGCATCATATTAAATAACCTAATTTCAAACATGATACAAAGCATGTACTATTTCTCTTTGTTATGTAACCATACAGCTTAAACAAAACATTTGTTACGAGGGATTATGAAACCCAAATTTTTTGCTCCCATAACCGTTTGCTCGCTTACTTACACGGGGACTAAGTTAAAACAATTAAAATTCAGAACAAATTTCATGCGTGTCCCAGTAGGTTTCACAATTAACTGGCTTAAGCCTGGTGTACACGAGTGGAGCGATTGGCTCACTGGCACGGTAGAGTAGCATTTATTTACTAGCTATACTAACACAGATAGTCCTTGAGAGGTGTAAAAATATAGTACGAATATCGATAAATAATCTGGCTTACTTTCAATGAGAGAGAGAGAGAGAGAAAGAGAGAGACAGACAGACAGACAGGGAAACACGCGCACGCGGTACTGCTTATAACTATAGCGAATGTCGTTACACCTTTTAGTCTTATTTTTTCCATCTAGCCCCCTTTCGCAGCGCGCGATAAAAACTACTTAATAGTTTCTATTTCAAGCTACTCTACCACTCGCCTTTCGCCATGTGGTATATACTTGTACTGAGGTGAGTATAAAGGTAGTCGCTTAACCCGTGTACACGCGGCTTTAGGGATAAACGAATTAAATGTTCGAGTTACATACTAAATTTAATTTATAATATTATCACTAATATCATTTGTGGCTAATCTAACGTTAATTGTATGTCACTTTATTTCTCGGAAAAATAATACTAATACATGTTGTATAAATCCTCATCGTGTAAAACATGTTCCTTTCATTGATTTTGTTTTTGTAAATATATTTCGATACTGCGTTCTAATGTCAATTTTTTTTTTCATACTTAGGTCAAAAAAACGCACCTACGAACATTCTTTATTATTACAACAACATTATAAAACTCTAGTCATTTTAAATTAATCTTCCTTGCATAATTAAGACCAAGCTAACTCTTACTAATATAACTCAAACGTTGTACAGTATTAAATCATACTTCCACGTAGATAGAAAGTTATGACGTACCGAATACATTGTTAAAGAGTCGTACTTTGTTAATTGCAAGCCCGTAGACTCGCTAACTCGTAAAGTATTCATTGAAACACTTTAAAACTGTTTACGTTTCAAACTCAACGGACCGCTTTAAATAAATCCTCAAAGCATAAATATTCATTGATTGTGATCTTAAAATTTTACCCGTTTTCAGCCTAATTTCGTTTATTGTTTGTTGCGTTTTAAACTAACTTCTCGTGTTTAATTTTATAAGCGGTGTTTATTATTTGTATGTGAGAACGAAATTAGGCAAATTTTAATAGCTGGTAATACCAGTACTATATAATAAATGTCAGACTTTTTATGATTTATACAACAGAGGAGTTTTTTTTGTGATTCTAATCCACAGTATATAATACTTATATATCTTATATTTACCTAATCATTACGACATTGAATTGTTAATAATTAATTAATTATACACTCGCTCAGTTCATCATATTATGATTTTCATGAATTTAATAGTAAACAGTTTTAAATTATATTATAGAATTTCGTTACATCTTGATTATTATATCTATCAAATAAGAACTATTTTGTTTGTCGGTCCTTTTAAGTTCTTTTCCAAGAATGAGTATTAAAAGTAAAATGTAGACGGACCACATTACAAAAATGAGTGTTTTGGACCAAACGAGCTACAAGCGGTAAAATTTCTACTACATAACCCATTTGAAAACAAAATAATTAGGTATGTAGATACCTTTCATAAAGAGCGAGCTAAATTCGCGCACGTAGCTTGAATTCTGAAACTTTGGGCGATCTCATTAACAGTACACTTGAATAAACAAACTGACCGGTGGTAAACATTGTCAATTTATTTGAGCTAATAAACGGACGAATTTAATTATAAATTCTAACAATTTTCCCTCGCTACTTCGGGATTTAGGAACTGTACTGTATTATTCTAATGCCTCTGTTATTTTCATTTGTTTTAAACGTTATACGGATATATAAAAGTTAAGAAATCATTTTTAGTTTAAACAGATTCGTTCGCGATTGTTTATTGACAGTCAGTCATTCCGTTGAAGAATTCAGATGTCTATTCGTTACTATATCTTCGATGTATAATAAAATATATTTGCATAAAGGTACGTACGAGGGCATAAACGTTGTACGGTGAGCGGAGCGAAGTTAATTGTGTGTAGAGGCTCGGTTGAGGCGCTGTGGTCGCATTCCAGTAATTACTTCACGGCCTCTGTACCCGTAGCGCTCTAGAGATGGAGAGGTTTATCGCGCATATAACACTAAGAATATATTCTCCATGGTAAATACGCTTATAGTCACATTTTATAGGTATAGTTATTACTTTGATCAAAATGCCGACGAGGTACCTATAAAAAATCGTACTAATGGTATTATAAAGAAGTAAAGTATGTGTGTTTGTTAAATTGTAAGGGGTAATTTTGGGACCTACTAAACCGATTTTAGAAATTGTTTCACCTATGTAAAGCCAGATTTTTGTTGAGTGTCATAGGCTATATAAAAAAAGGATTGTTAACATTATGTCCAACGAAGTGGGCACGGGTCAGCTAATCTTTATATAAAGGTAGCTATGAGGGCGTGGCATAAACGTTGTGCCGTGAGCGGAGCGCAGTTAAGCGTGTGTAGAGGCTCGGTTGAGGCGCTGCGGTCGCATTCCAGTAATTACATCACGGCCTCTTTACCCGTAGAGCTCATGGAGAGGTTTATTGTTCTTACTGAATCCCATTACCATTAATATTTCGATGGATGTAATTATTTTATTTTAAAATAAGTCAATCTTATTTGTTTTTTGTAAATAACCATTTTCCACATATATTAAATCTTCCATGAACGCAATAAGTCCAATAATTATTGACTATCCTTGACTTGTTCCGATTTAAAAGTCGTTATACAAAAATAGCCCCATTGTCCTAAATAATAAAGGAAAAAATTCGTTAGAAATTCCTTCCTGTCTCAAAAATAAATTACATTATTAAGACTTTCAAACGTATAACAATAAACTGTAGCCTTTCAACGTTTCAATAATGCTCTGTCACTTTTATTAAATTATGTTTAAGTGCCATCTGAAAGTGCTCACAACTGTCGAAAGAAATTTTTCATTTAGATAATAGACGTCATCTTAGAAACAAACTGGACCAATTCTTTGCAAAGCTCTTGATTGTATTAGGGAAAGTATGGTATATAATCGAAAGGCAGATTTTTCAGGTACTTATCCCATATAATTACTCCCTTTTATGGTCTTAAATGTAGTTAGAAGGCTAAGTACAAATATAAATCCTTTTTTTTAAACTTGTTTTTATGTTATAGACCCGATTTCTCTTTCCACAATAATTGGTCCATCAGAAACGAAATTACCCAAAAATCTATTTACTTCAAAAATCACTCATACATACATAATCATATACCACAGTCATAATAATATTAATTTTTTTGGAATTCCGAAAAGATTATCCATCAACCCTTTATATGAAACAGTTTAATAAATTCGCAACAACTGTAATATCTTATATCACTGAGGTTCTAATTACATTAACATTTGACTTTACAGGCGAGCAGCAACGTTAATTGTTGAGAGAATTTTCTAGAAGCTTCAATTCGTATCACGTCTACCAATAAACTTCTGGTAGCATTTAGTAGGACGCGAGCGGCCTCGGAACGGGCAACGAAATGTAAGATGCCACCACTTAGATTTATTTCCAAGTAATTGTACCAACCGACAATCGTTCCTTTGCGTCACTCGTCCCCGCTTTTCGCTTTTTGCTTTGTATGTACTTTTCCAGTGCAATTTCACTCGAGAAACGTAATGTACAGCGGTATTGTACTGAATTGTATGTACCTACTTAATTGCTTCATGTTTATACTCGGGGTTTAGATGCGAATGTATGTATGTTGTGCTGTAACGACTTAATTACTATACTGCTTTTGATATCTTGTAGCATTGAGATGAAAATTACCTCTTAATATAAATTGTGTTGACATAAAAATGGAAGTCTGAATAAAATTATGGATGAAAATTTTTACGACATTACATTTTTGTTACAAAATTTATTTATTGTTATATGTTTTAATGTTAGTATCATTTGTAATGTGTAACCAAAACATATATCTCTGATCGACTATATTTATGTAATATTTGCCATATTTAAAAAAACTAAACAATTTATAGCAAAAAATAAGCTATATTTAAACCCAAGTATCATCTAAACGATGCCTTGTTAGCTAAAACAGGACCATTTAACAATAACATAGTTAAAAACTACAAGTAAGCTGTATTATATATTTATAATGTTCTTACATCGCATCATGTTATTCTCGGAAGCATTGAGAGTTCTGGTTAGATACTTAGTTCTGAACCACGGAACAGAATGCATCATACAAACGTATTGTTAGAAGTAGTACTGTTCACGGCAAATCTACTTGAGTCCTTTACGAAACGATGTTTATAATATTCTATATAAGAGAAAGCTCATTAAATTTAAGTATTACCGCAACTTGTGTTTCATTTTACAAGTCTTTTATTGTAAATGTACTTTACTATTTTTTCGATGTTATCATCTTAACATTAATATTTTAAACAGTCAGTGTGTAAATGGCTTATCTATCAATATATAGTATAAAACAAAGTCGCTATCCGCCCTATGTATGCTTATATCTTTAAAACTACGCAACGGATTTTGATGCGCTTTTTTTAATAGATAGAGTGATTTATGTGTATATATTACATGCGTAAATGCGGGTAAACACGCGGGGCGCGACTTGTATATCATAAATTAAATATAGTATGTATATTTACATATAAATTTATCTTGAAGATAACCAGTACCTTATTATTTTTGTAAAATTCTGGACAGTTGAAAAGTGTTTCTATGTAGTGTAATTGAATGAAGATCAGTTTTACTTTGACCTAAACGAGAAACTGAGCCATTTTTAAAAAGTGGATACCACAAATTAACACATGTAAAGCATACAAGTGTAGTATAGGAGTGGGATTAAAAAAAGGTTTTTTATTTTTTTTGTGTTACATCCAGACCATTACTGGCTGGAAAAAAGCAAAAAAAAAACTGTATACTTATAAACCAAACAAAGATAGGATCAAAATGGTAGGAAATAACATTTTGCAGACAACCTACGTAGCGATGTAGTTAGTAAGAACAATTTTTTCATACCAAAACTCAATGATTGAGTGTTATATGTTTGTAGCTGTAACTGTCGCTTCTATGTTAGTGAGCTTGTGCTAACAGTCTGCTTCTGTTGATACGTCACTCCAGTGATACGCTGTCTGCCAATTTGATTTATGTACTGTTGTTTACAGACTAGTTGACTATACGCTAATCTAGTAATATAACCGTGTTGCAAGTAAATAATATGAAATAATGAAACTATTAATACATTATTAGGATTTAGTTTATACATAAACGAAGTATTTGAGGTACTAGTTGGTAGAATCAAGCCGTTAGGGTCAATTGGGCTGAACTCTGTAAAGAAATCTCATTGTAGATGAAATTGAATTTGATTGAAATTCTTAAATGCTGGGAACGTATACGTGATTGTATTTTTTTTTTATGCTATGAAGTAGGGAAACGAGCTGGACGTACTCCTGATGTTAAGAGAAACGCCAGCCCATAACCAGTGCAGTGCTACCCGGAACTTTCCTAAAGCTACTCCGGACAGAGGTGCACTACACCGACGCTCCCCACTTTGTGTCACAAGATGTTAAGACTCATTGGCCCAGTAATCACGCTGGCTACAGTGCCCTTCAGACCGGAGCACAGTGACATTTGCGCATCACTGCTCAGGCGGTAGAATATCTGGCACTGTGGGGGTACCCACCCAGTCGGTCTCCTGCGAAAGAGACCTACCCCCGGTAATATACGGGCGGAGGTGGTTACTAAACATTGAGGAAACCAACATAAAAAATATATCTTTAAGATTTTGTGGCTTTATGACTGAACCAATTGAAACAATTTAGTTGATCTCCATAAAAATGAAAGGAAATAAATGCATATGTTTTAATGTTTTATATGGTTTGTGTCACATTATGGAAAATCATCAATACTGCACATAAGAACTCATCATATCGCTAGTGTGTTGTTGGCCTTTAAGAGACACTAATGTTTTTTCATAAAATTAAGTATTTGTAACAAGCTGAGTACGACGCAGTCAACATACTTTACATTATAATAACTTTCCGAAAGCCTAAGTCTGAAATGACCTCCACATTAAGTTGGCTTAAAAATAAAATCTAATTAAAGTTTTTAGGTCACCGCATAGCGGCTCGTGTGCTCGTCAGATGCAGTATCAAGTGTCTGTCCGTTCGCGATCCATTTTAAAATTGAACTTTTTACGACAGATTCGCTTATGAATTTCGCGTTATGAAAACTTAAGTACTCAAATTACGTGCAATACTTCTAAGTATGAATGTATGATCATGCTTTATTTAAAAGGAAAAAAGATATTTTTTAAACATAATGTTAATGCTAGATATTATAATAAAAAAATTAAAAATAGACTAGACAATATTTGAGAGACAATAATTGTTGTAGACTACGATTTCATTCGCATAGAATGCGATTCTAACCAAATTAACACTTGTTTAAGAGTGGGAAATTCTCTTACGGATATCCTTTCATAGCGGGAGCAGGATCATTTTATATTGGGTCGCAATGTTGCCACTATCTTAACCCACCGGTGTTGCTCTGCCCACTGACAAGGACGGACTCTTCAAGACAGGGTAAATTTAAACTTAAGCACTTTTTAACTCCAGCAGTTACAATATCCTTAACATGTATTCTACGTCTTTTATAAATTAAAAAAAAAATCAATGAAAAAGATAAAATAACAGACAATAGACAAAATCGTAATTGTCATCAGTCGTCACAGAAGATCTAAGAGCTAAAGCATTACGACCGTCGTCCATAGAATTGCTCACACAATATTTCTTGACCAGCAGCACAATGAAAAAGCCCGTCCACGCTATTTTTATAAACAACTAGAGCTTAAAGGAAAACGACAACATCAATGACACAAATATATCTGAACAATAAACACAAAGCTTCACAAAACAACGACAGCACTTTTTGCCGGTTTATTTTACGGACAAAAAATGGGAACACTTTGCGCCCTATTTTATTAGCAATTTTATATGGAATTATCGGATCGTGTTTTTCTTTTGGTAACGATTGGCAATGTATAGAAACGCCGCTGGCCGGTGTATTAGAATAATCTGCTTCAGGCGATCGTTAATTGAAACAATGTTTTGCTCTTTTAGTTAGGTCGTGCTAATGCTACTTAGGAGTAGATATATAAGTTTAGAATAATCTAGAAATAATTAAACGTAGTAACGTAGGGTTGTGATATATCGTTAATAAAGACAAAAAGGAACTCAAATTAGTTACCCAACATAATAATAGTAATACCTGAAAATACAATCGGTCTATATTATCAATCTTGCTATTTTTTTAAAATATTTGACACTTCTTTTATCAAAATTTGTTCAGTATTTCAGGCGCTTTAATACAAAATACATACATATGACATATATATAAACAGTAAATTTCATAAGCCTTCGCTCTAGACGGAAGATAAATAGTATTATGTGTGTTTGTTGATCATTTAAAAAAAAAGAAAGATTAGTAAGTTACACACAATTTGATTTAAACTCAAACCTCTTGTTATAAGCATAATTAATGGTATTTGTTGAAAATATGCCACATATTAACACTCATTACAAATAACTGATGAAATTACAAATAAATTAAATTAAGTAATTATAATTGATGCATGTCATTGTAAAAGCCTGTTGCATTTTTTATTACTTCGAGTGTATAACCATTAAATGCACGCTTGTGTACAACTTGTTTCACTTTTTTTTCAATTCAGCACCTTACGCCATTGTAATATCACAATACAATACTATTTTCGAAAATACAAGGTCTGTGGGCACAGGTCTATTTTAACTAAATTGCATTCTGACCTCGCTTTTAATACTTTTAAGAGCTTGAAATTTTCTCGTGACGTGAAAATAAGGATTCTTATTTATTCTGCTCTTTCAAGATGTATGAAAATAGTGGTGTATTCTTTGGAGAGTTTCACTTAGATATGACTCGAGTTTCATGTAAATTCTAGACCTATATTTATGTAAAAGGCGTTTTTACATTATGTTAATAGAGCTTGGGAATTGTTAGGTATCCATTTAAGTATATATAGCTAAACGTTTAGAGTATACTAAATTGTTTTTATATTAACTATTCACATAAGTAACGAACAATATTATTTGCGATATAAATGATTTTCACTTCTAAGACTACATGTTTATAAACGCAAAAGCATAATATAACATTAACATCTTATGACTCAAAGTGGGGAGCATCGATATAGTGCACCCCTGCCCGGAGCAATGTTCTGGGTAGCACTACATTGGTTATGGGCTGGCGTTTCTCTTACCATCAGGAGGATGTCCAGCTCGTCTCACCACTTCATAGAATAAAAAAAAAATTAACAAAACTATCAAGTAACCCTTTTCATAAATAGATATAAAACCTCCGAAATATTACAATAATAACCGTAATACAAAACAGTCCGAGGCTCTTTCCTTTCTAGTTCCTGCTCGTAAAAAGTAACCAACAAAGTTTATTAAAAGCAGAATTCCTAAAGTATCGAAGCACGAAAACTGTCCGGAACTTATTGGAGCAATCAGATTGTGCAGAAACCGTTAAACATTAGCAAAATTCTTGTCGAAATCCAATCGCATTAAGGGACCATTTAAACTTCGCGCGGGAGAATTCTCTAATTTCCCCTTCCCGTTGAAAAAATAGGCTTACAATCGGCTTTAAATCGTAACCCCAGCTAAATAATTCGAGTTCCATTCGTTCGTTTTGTCCAATTGAATATGGCCGCGTGAAATTTACAGTTATTCTTATTCCGTAATGTATATTATATGACTCGAACAATTGAGGGCTTTTGGATTTTTATATGTTCGTTGTTTAGAGTTTTTCAGGCATGTTAGTAGAATCATGTCTTGTTTATGAGTAAGCGATTCATTTATGAGATACTAAATATGTCAGTGGTTTACATAATATTTTGGGCTATGTCCTAAAGTTTGTGCTACTTATCTAGAAGATTGTATTTCCTCCGGATGGGGTTAGCCGTATCCAGAAGGTTTATATTGTATTTATATTGGTATAAACATAACGAACACTAAACCTTCCGTACATAGAATATTATGTTTTTAAAACTGAATCAAATACGCAATTGATTATTATTATTTATTTATAATCAAATAACATAGCGATTAAACGAATTGTTTTTTAATTAATAAATTAATTGTTCACGTCGACGGATCAAGCCTGGCTTTCTTAAAGAAAGTAATTATTTTTCATTCATCCGCGGCGAATTGTCGGATATTCCGGGCACGTTTCCTTTTTGTAAATTCTCTGCTTACCTACCGTTTTGATGCGTCAACAAAAACGACTAGAATGAGAAACATCTGACATAATTCGTTGAGATAAATTCATTGTTTTATTTAGCGTTAGAATGAAATTCTCAACTAAGTACATAAAGCATTTTTCTACCATCTCATACGATATTTAATAGGAATAGAAGAGACAACAAAGACGAAACGGAAATAACTTTCTTGCTTTCTATAAGTTACAACTTTTGGTCTTAATTTTTTTTCCGTCTAGCCCCCTTACGCGCGATAAGGAATTTTGTTTCAAAAAAAGCAGGTGTGAAAATAAATGCTTTAATATTTGTTTCGTATTTATTAAAGGTCAATCTCACCCCTTTGAATATTCAGAATCTTTATGTGTACCGACGCGAACGTCTAGCGCCTAAATTTCTGCCCAACGTACCGCGTCGATTGTTTTCCAATCGCAATAAATTTTATTAAAAATTTCACTTGAAAACAGC
Organism: Eurema hecabe; assembly: GCA_026213755.1. Taxonomy (NCBI): domain Eukaryota; kingdom Metazoa; phylum Arthropoda; class Insecta; order Lepidoptera; family Pieridae; genus Terias; species Terias hecabe. The sequence continues at coordinate 2,112,012 of JADANM010005075.1, read as the reverse complement.
CGACCCAGGCGTGAATAACCGACCCAACTGATGTATAACTGAACAAATTTTTCCATCCGTAACTTGGAATTTTAATGGAATGAACTGAAAGCATTTGTTTTTCTCAACAGAATATTATTGTTGGTGTTAATAGACACAATTTAACTGCAGGCGATTGTTAATTGAAACATTGTTTTGCTCTTTTAGTTTGGTCGTGCTCATGCTACTTACGAGAACCTATATAAAAGTCTAGAATAATCTAGAAATAAATAAAACTGTAATTAAGTAAGGATTAAAAAATTGATTGATATAGGAGTAGGTACAAAAAATAACAAAAGTGATGAGATTTGTATTCAGTTATGTGCTTAAAAAACAGTAAAGAAAGCAATGAAAAAATAATGAATAAAAAATAGTGAATGTCGTGTCCAATACGCACTCGTAGCCTAAAAACAAACAATAAACATGTTGTCCCATTCACTTCGGAAAAAACAGTGTTTTAGTTACCTACGTACTATTTTTTGTATAACATTCCTAGTTTCTATAGCATGAAATATATAAGTATAGATTAATATTTGGTCATTCGAGAAACTATTTCATATACATACATACAAGAATATTATAAATACGATAGTCTTTCTTTCAGACTGTTGCAGACCAATAGCCCGCGGGAAGAAAAACAACGACCAGATCTAGTATCCTATAAAAATGTAATAAGCTGAAGATTATCGTAGAGTGAACGGTCCAAGTATTTTCAATCGACTAAAGCAATATTAATTAAGGATACGTAAAGGCGATTCAATAGCGATAAAATCTTTAATTTCACTCCGAAGCAATAACACCCTATTTGCCATTAACCCTCCTTTACTGTTCAAAATAAAATTACCTTGAAAACGGTCTGAAGGTTTAGGACACATTGAATACATAGTCCCATGTTAAGGATTGAAGCCTTCATATTCTACAGTGTGTTTTTTCTTTGAATGAAGTATTAATATAACTGTGTTTATACGGTAAAAGCATAGTCGTTTCAAAATCAATTGACAATTTCGTTTTGTTTACTGTATTAGGATAAAAATATCTTTTAAACCCGCTAGTTTCAGAATTCAGAGACTCGGACGCTTCTGATCTACGTGCGTGCGCGACACATTTCAGACAAAGCCATTCGGTAGATTTTTGGTGTTAAAGTAACGAACATTAATACTTCTTACGATCTTTCGTATTTATAGTATTGTAACTGAAAGTGCCCTTATCATTTATAGTTTGTCGAAATGAAGCACCTACATATTAAATTATTTTTAATTTTATTTTTCTGTGACAGTTTTCTAAATATTCTATATTGTAGAAACCGTTTATTGCTAGCATTTATTGTTTCTGTCTTTTAAAACTCTCTCTTCCATTTAATAATACAGATGCACATAACATTAATTTTTTTTATTTATTTCAGTAGCGTCATTTTATCAAGTATATTAACACCCAAGCCCACGCTCCAACGATCTAATATAAGCGATCTCAGCTTGAAAATCCAGAAAAATATCGTTCGATATTACTACTTTTATATTTTTCCACAATGCATAGAACTAACAATGTCAAGCGTTACCTAGAAAAATAAGCTGGAAATACGGAGTTTATTAAGACCTTTGCTTAGCTAGGAAATTGGAAATAAGAAGGAAACTAATTTCGCGCCGATATTTCTCTTATAGAGAAATATGACAGGCAAACTTTGAAATGGAATTCGCCGTGCGTGTCGAAATGTGTCGGAGCGCTTTGGAAATTCATTTTAATTGTAATAACTTACGATGTTATTGTGTTCTCAATGTGTAAGGCTTATTTACGGTTATCGTAATTAGTGCTTAGTAATTTCATAATATTACCTAATAGCGAATTAAACCTTGGGTATATGCTCAGACATTCAGATTTCTGATAATAAATAGGCGCTTAATTAAATTAGGTACTTTTTAATATAATTTCTTATACGGTGTACAGGAGGCACCTATTTTTCAGCATATGCTCACCATTTCAGCGATCACAGCACTAATGCAGAACAGAGATTATTTTTGATTTTCTCTATAATATATACGAATAATCGAAAACAATCTCTGCTGAGCAACAGTGCTGTAATCGCTCAAGTGGTCAGCATATACTGAGAAATATAAGTTCATCGTACAATACGCCTTACTTTTTATTACTTTCCGTAGTACTAAGAACGAGCCTTACTATCAGCGTATTGTTGAATACCGTTCTCTTCAAGACAAAAGATATTAAAAGATCGCCTGTCCCCGCTTAGTTAAAACTGGCAATTAACAGTTTCTAAGAGAATCGAAGGCTTTAAGACTGCCGATTTTGCAGTTGCAATCCGCGTCGAGAGCTCTTAATAATTCCGTTACAAAAGTGGAAAAACCTGCCTCGAGTTTAAAGACCGAGTCTTAATGAAAAACTTATGTTCTTAAATTCGGTTTAAGACGACTCGAGATGGAACGGTAGTCACGAGATAATCTGTAAAGCTTAATATGTCAAAAATATAACATCTGTAATTATTGTGATTATTGTGCATATATATAGGCAATTTAATAGTAATTACAAATACGAGGGTAAAACCGTAGGATGCTATTACTTTTGATATAAATAATTATAAGCTAGACATGGTCCTTTACTAAAGATGAAAAATATGTATTAAAAAATATCACGTAAAGAAAGGACAGAATTCTCAAGTTTAGAAACCTTTAATTATTTAAATAACTACTACCGGTTTCGCTTCACCTGATGATATATAGGAAACAGAGATAATTTTGAATGAAATTTGAATTTTGAAACTCGGGTATTTTTTTGTTTCTAAAACATAAAAAAGCAGATCCCAGAGAATATGTAATAGACCATAATGTACTCACTCTACTTGTTTCGAATTCTCACCTGCACCCAGTTGGACAGCTTACAAGTGACGTCATAGTGCTGAATCTTATTATTTTATTCTCTTATATCGTTCTAGATAGGTACTGGTGGTTCAAATAACCCATAATATTTTCAACATGGGCCTGTTGTCTATAAGTCCTACAAGTAAATTATATGACAAAAATGTTACGGAGAATAAAATTATCTATAATTTATTAAAATAAAATGTCTGACTAAACGTTGTCTAAGTTTGAAGTTTGTATTTTGTTTACTAAGCAATTACGTCAAAACGTAATGATTTATCTACTGTGGAAAATAAAAATAAACGTCTCGCTTTAGAAGTGGCGTTGAATAAAATAACATCGCAGTAAACTTTTCATTTTTAATTTTGGCCTCGTTTCACACCGACTTAGAACTAATGCAATATTTTCTTTCACGTATAATTTATTTATTATATGGTTGTTCAAAGGTTATGTATAGTATCATATCGAAATGGAGATACTCCCCTGACTATTTTTGTAAACATTAATAATATTAATTTATTATAAATTAAAAGCAGTAATGTCTATGTAGACATAAAATTAAATTTAAAAATATTTTTTGCGTATTTTTTTCAGATCTTTAAGAAAATCTTTCAATAATCGAACTAATAACTTACTAACTTATCCGCCCCGGCTTCGCTCACATATATTCTCTATCAATCTATTTATTAAAAAACCATAGGTTGCGTGGTTCCAAACCAAAGATTTAAGCATACATAGGGAAATTGGGACAGAGAAAGCGACTTTGTTTTATACTGTGTAGTAATTAACTTAATTTATTTGATCGAACGAACGTTCTCGTCGGTGTAATTAACACCTCTCTACCCCAGTTAGGCTTGGAACTTCGTCATCATGTTAACGGCAAGAAAGACCAATTTGCGTCGGACACAATCTCATTGTTTTTGATTAAAATTATTATTGTTCTGTTTCATTCGCTCCCCTCATCACCAGCTCACTGACGGGATGTCAATTTAAAACAATTGCGTTTAAGAAAATACGCAAAATTTTATTTCGTAGTACGTGACTCGTGCGTCAAATGAATTTTCGTTTTTTTGTTTCAAATGTATATGTTTATGAATCCGTAATTTTGTACGATCTGTTTGGTTGTATGTCTCGTCACGTCTCTAATCTCTAATTTAAATAGGTACTTTGTTTTTTATAGATTACAGAGATAAAGCACTATAAGGATACAGTCTACAGAATAGGAATAAAAAGAGTGGAGTATTATAGTATAAATAACAACAAGAAATGAAATGATATCTTTAACAAGATGTTTCACTTGATTTTTTACGATCCATTTTGACTTACTATTAATAATAATAACCAAACACTAATTTACTATTAACTGTTGTTTAAAATTAATACCTAATTTTGTACTAACAAACAAAGTAATGCATAATTCTCAGTTGATTAATTTAGTTAAATCCCATTATATGAACAAACCTCTCGGACTAAAGTTGCCTGCTCCATACATAATTTATACAATTTATGCCTTCAGATATTGGAATTAAGTCCAATATTTGTGGAAATCCATTCGTAGACCGGCGATTTCTGGATACGTGGGGTAAATTTTAAACAAACACATCTTGCTTCGGAGAGCTATTTGAATATCAATATTGAAGAGGATCTAATCAAAAAATTCTATTATTCGCCTACTTTATATCAAATAGTTTATAGCTGGATATTGAAGAAGCGTTGTTATATTTTTATTAATGTATTTTTGTTACTATTAATTACTTAATCATTTACTTTTAACAAAAGAAAGAAAAGTATTATAATAAGCTTATTAACTTTAAAAAAATATGTATGTCATCAAATACTTACCATTTATACGAACTTACAAGACGCCACATCGACTAAACAAAACCACAAGAAGTCAAACTATACCCCTGTTTAACAATCTAACAATGCCTGTATAAAATACTGAAGATAACAAAGCAAAAACAGCAAAGTTAAAAGAAAGCAGCTCCTTTCGAACAAGCCGAAACGTCACGGGTTCCATGATAAAAGGTTGCAAAGAAATAAGTGACACTTCCAGCTCTTAAGGCTTGAACGGCTGACAGATCGTCCAAGTTATGATAAAGAATGGAATGTGCTTTTGATGTATATTGTATAGATGATGGAGAAAAAGGTTTCTCATTGTCGACTTTGTAAGTTCAAGAGAACTATTGAATTTAGTTTTGTATGATGCGAGTGTTATGCAAGAATACGGTTTATTGTTTTGATATGACATTCGTTACATAATGAAAGTTCATAGGTCATATTTAAATAAAATTTTTGGCTTGTTTGAGCCTATGGCACAAAATAGGATTTTTAATTTCTATACGGGTAAGATAGCAGGCACTTTATTTATCGTAACATTATAGTCTTGATGATGATAATGACGAAAACCATCCAAAACTCATGGGTTTATTTTACGGAATTATTGTTTTTTACAGTAATGTAACTAGCAAATACCTACCATTACAATTAGACCAACTATTCTGCTGTGTTATAATAATATAAAGATAAACAGGATAATTACAAGCTCACAATCACTGTCATACATTTAAAGTTTAATTAACAAAAACCTTAATAAAACGACCTACGTAATTTTTACTTGTGACTTACCCTTTGTAATTATAAAAGTAATAACGATTAAAACTTTTATAATCGTCGGGGACTAAATTTCCTTCACAATGAACAATGAACACAGAAAAAGACCTTAAAACTTTCACAATTAAAGGCGGGAATAACGCTTACCTTTCAAGATCAATGCATCATTGAGCCTTGAGTAAACTGAGAAAAATTCGTAACTAAATTTCTTAAGGAAAGATGAGACTTAAGTCTCTTGAAATAAAGGCGAAATCTCTATGCAGATAGGTAAAGTTAAACTTTGTATCTTTACGGTCCTTACATTGTTTGTAATTGTAATTTTATGAAGATACTAAAAATTTAATTCACCTAATATAGTGTGACTGTTTAACGATGGTAGTAAAAGATTTTCTGGTATTGTTCTATACGGAACACGACAATTTCTAAATAAATGCTTATATTATAAATGTTTTATTTTTACATGGCGTAAAATCTTTATAATAATAGGGCTCATTCAACTAAGTTTAATATTTTTCTTTGGATTTTCGTATAGATAGAAAAGTAATTACCTACTCAAAGTTTTAAAGGGTATTTCTTTGTTATCTCGTGTCATTGTTATCTCATAACGAATGGTTACTAGAACTACTACTACGATATTCTAGTAAGAGAATTCACCAAAAATTTTCATCTAATACGTATATAGTTATATACTTATTAGATGGAAATTTTTGGTGTCACATAAACAAACACTTCTATGGTACTCATAAGATTAATTTTCAGCGAACAACTCCAAAAATATGACGTCATAAATTCTCCTGAAACTGAATATTAAAAAAGTACACTCGTCAAGTAAATTTCGCCAAGTTAATAAAATCATAATTGCTTCATTACAGAGCTTACGTTCCTCCAATTATATTCAAAAAGAGATCGCACAATATTTCTTCCTCGTGGAAACGTCCAGAAGTAATAAAATTGAGCGATATGCCGTATAAATCAGACAAGTAAATGAGTGAAAAACGAAAAATACTTATCAAGCCAGTCAGTCGGAAGACGAGCGCTGTGATTTGATTCATTGAATTCATCTTCCTACTTTTCGCGTAACATGTCTTAATTATATCTCGTTTATACGAGTGATATTATGAATGAATGGAAAGTTCCTTGAGTTTTGATTTATACTTGTATAATTTTTTCTAATTATTATTTGACCTACTGAGTCTGGTTGTTGCTATATTTATTCTAATATTACAATCATATAAAATTAAAGTTAAGTTTAATATAAGAAGCTTTATTTAGGTCCTATATCAAGTTTCAAATCAACGTAATATTACAATGCATAGCAATGTTAATTCAAGTCTATCTTTTGCTAATATTATGGTAAATATACCAGGTGTCTAATATATAAACAACACATTTCAGAAGTAAAGAAAAATAAAGGTTAAATAAAAAGTGATCCTACAGCAAAAACCATCTTAATCCGTATGTCACAGCTGTATTCTTAAAACAAATATCAAAAGCTCGGGTTAATATTAAAAAACTTATTGTGAAAAGTGCAAAACGTTAACAATGGAACAATCTCACGTGTAATTCGCGGGATTATTTTCTTGTTAATAATACTAGAAACAAAAGCATTGTCGCTCGGAAAGTGGACCAGGTGGCTCGCTTCGGGGTCACCAAATGCTTTAGAGATCCACACTACGTTGAAATTAGCTTATTAGTTGTTATATA